>VMOF01000369.1:33056311-33235568 GCA_011764245.1 Trialeurodes vaporariorum | reverse complement strand
ATCCCTGCTTGAGAAATTGATCATGAATTTCATCATTTTCACAGGGGAACCTTTTGCACTAATGGGCTAATCTGCTCAGTTTGTATTTTATTTTACAGCTATGACGTTTTTCTATGCTTATCTGAGTATAATGACCAAAGCGTTCAATAGTAAACTTCGGGCTTTTTTTTATACCCCATACAGTGAGGTTTAGATGCGCATTATGATTGCTGGTGTGAAACAGACTCATCTGTATGGCCAAGAACGCACGTCAGATCTTTTTGGATGAATACGCATGTATGAGTATATAAATCAAATCGAGTCCGCGAGTTGATGACTGAATCTTTCGACTTTAAACATGCGGTGCCTTTGTGCCGCTTGTGCCTTCAGATTGAAGAGATATACAACCGGCTACCCATTTTTTGTTCCCGTCTCGTGAAGTAGGGATCAAATGGTCCTGATGCTTGCTGGTTTCAAACAGCATCATCGCGTCATGAATTTACACCAGATCATTCGCAAAAATACTTATAGATTGATCACCGTAGATTATTTGAACATACACCAATCAACTTTCTCGAATGAAAAACAGCGATGCTATTAATCAAAAAATTTTGTGGATACATCCGTATCCACGTAGGTTGTGCATGCAGATACTTATAACCTCCAAGGATATGGAGAGTCAGAATAGATCCAACTGTAGCGGTCAATGGAACCTCCGCATAACCTACATCGCTTTAAACGATAGTAAAGTCCCAGTAAACATTTTTTATCTAATGAGGAGCCATGGATGATCCAGCATAGATGCGTTAGATCATCACTGGATCATCCAATTATAATCTGCAACTGGTATAAGTGTCGTCCAGCAGACATCCATGCCAGCTCCGAGAAACCGATCCATAAGAGATCCATGGGTGATTCATTAAGGCGGTTTAACTGAGCAGGAATTAATTCCGAAGGATATCCTGTGGATAACTGTTTCTCGGAGCTGGCATGGATGTCTACTGGATGACACATACCGCAGTCTCAGATCTTAATAGGATGATCCAAGCTGGATCATACGGAACTACGTTACTCATTCGCAGGAGTCACCCATTGCTAACTTTTCCATAAACTTGACAACATTACTTCGCTTGTCGCTCGAGTATATTATAGCATCGCTTCGCATCTTTCGTCTTTTTCCGCATTCTCGATAAACAAACGAGAGAGACTCGAGGCGCGTAGCACCCTTTTAACAGTGCAACGTCGGATATCCGGTTTTTGCGCAGTAGATTCGCGCAAGTGCTGGCCGCCACTCGAAGGGTAGGAGGAAAGGATGAAACGTGGCATGGCGGGCGCGAAAAGATGCATTACTCACGCAAGATCTCGAATGGAGTCCACAGTAAATTAAAATTTCTTATTTAATTATACAGTGTTTGAACCGTGCCAGGGACGAATAAAAAACGCAGCTGCGCTTTACCCGACTTATCGTAATATCCGGCAACGTTGCATTTTGGTTCATTTAAATCCATAAAAATATCGACTTATTTATTGTTGTTGTGGAGAATAAAGAGTATATACAAGGGTCGATTCATAATGCTCAACATGCGTGGCAAAACCAACGAGTTATACATTAATCCTAATGGGTATAACCTGTGTCATAAAATAAGTATTACTACGTTGCGTAACCACCATGGGGGATTTTTAGGTTAGGTTTAAGCGAGTAATTTTCATTTTGGTGCGGCGCCACCACACAATAGCCTCGTCCATGCGAGAGATCTGAACCTGGGTTGAGTCAACCCGAGTTGAGTTTCAGCCTGGGTCCAACTCGGGTTAGCGCATAAACACCCGTATATTTGAACTCGAGTTCAAAGGATTCCTTTCTTCTTCTTCTTCACTGTGTTTGTTTACATTTTTGACGAAAATAGCGGCGATGCTTGGCGCGGTACGGACAAGTGCGACCGCCAGTGGCGTAATCTTATGGGGGGCATGACCTTTTTGCCCCTCCAATATTTGAGAAGGGGGGGCAAAGTATCATTTTGCCCCCCCAATAATTTGATGAAAAAGAGGAGGGAGAAAAGGAAAGACGGAAAAATACAAAAAAATAAAGAAAGGAAGGACTAATTACAGGAACCGAGAAGCAAAAAATGGCAAGAATGAGAAGCTCTAATTTAACTGCACCTAAAGTAAATCTAAAGTGAAAAATTCCTCTGTTGTCAATGAAATAAAGAAAATATACATTGAGTCTACTAACTTCTGTTCTGTCGGTTGGTTAGTTTTGAAAGATTCAATTGCTTAAAATATAGTCTGAGAGAACCCATCAAATGTTCAAATTTTTCTGGGGGAATACCCCCAGACCCCCTATTACTAGAAAGTGCCCCCCCAGATTCCCCATAGTATCCGGACTATTTGCTACCCCCTCCCCTCAAAAAGAATCTAAAATTTTACGCCGTTAAAGTGGAACATTACATTTACTGCAGTTTTAAATTTCCAGATGACTTCTAACCGTGAGAAACAGTTTCCCAAAGCCTGGAAATATCAGCTTCATCAATAAGCTGAAATAAGTCTAAACTGAAAAGTTCCCTTTTTGCCTGAGAAATGAAGAAAATAAATGTAAAATCTTTTTAATTTGTTTAAATTTGGTGGCATTTGTATGAGATAATATTGCTTAAAATAACGTCTGAGAGAGCCTGCATTTTCAAATTTTTCCGGGGAGGACCCCCGAACCCCCCTCTCACTGGGGGGTGTCCCCCCAGACCCCCATCGTGCATCTCTCAAAAGTTGGTTTGCCCCCCCAATAAAAATCCCAAGTTTACGCCACTGGCGACCGCATAAGACGCGTGTTTAACCTCGCTCGGATTGGTGACATCGATGCCGCGTGAACCCGGGTTCTGAACTTCGAGGCGTTTATGCGTGAAATCTCAACCCGAGTTCACTCGGGGTCGAGTCGAACCCGAGTTCAGCGAGATCCGAAGTGTTTATGCGAGCATCTTAACCCGGGTTCAGCTGAACTCGGGTTCTAGAACCCGGGTTGAGATGCTCGCATAAACGAGGCTAATGAACCGGAACATGCTTTGATCCATTGAGCGGTGGCGCCGCATCAAAATACACGGAAACAAATGGACTAATTACTCGCTTAAACCTAACCTCAAAATCCCCCATGGTGGTTACGCAGGTTACCTATTAAACCGCTGCTCTGGATAAATGTATAGCTCGTTGGGCAAAACCATAGTTGCTGTTTTGCATATATTTAAAACAATATTTTTAAATTCATCAATGCTTCCTCCGGCTGACGTAATAATGATTACGCAATAAGTATGTTGCAATTTTTTAATACAGTGTTGAGGAGGGCAGATCCCTACGTGAACCCGCGCAAAAATCACGTTGCAAGTATGTATCAAAAAGTCTCAAACTCCACTTGCATTGACCCGCAAAAGGGATTTTAAACTTATATGAGAGGAATCCATCAAGATGACAGTCCAACTGGACGAGAGTCCCATCTATTTGAAGCTTTCTCTGTGATAAACCACTTTCTCATCTCAGAAAAGAGGCGATTAGATGACAATCTTCCATTGTGATCCGCTCATTCGATCGACATTTTGAAATTTTGTTTAAATGGATTTATAGAGTTTTTGGGTCAATTGCGGAACTTTGAACTCTCTGATGCGCCCAACGCTACTGTATTTGCACATGACTATACACCGGAATAGACTCTCTTTACTACAGCTATATATTTGTATGCAGCTGTATCAAAAGTTTGCAATAAAACTCATTGATTCAAATAGGTTTTTTACATGAAAAGCACCAGTCTTCCGAAAATAACCTAAAAAATGACCATGTGATCTTTTCAAACCCAAATTCAATCTGGACACAGAAGCTAATCAGAGATCGTCTCCTATCTTTGCTTTCATGTAATTGCACTTTTTTGTTTTTTTTTTTTACAATAATACACACTGAAAAAAAAATCAGCTAAATTTAACTAATTTCAACTTAAAAGTATGGACACCACTTAAAACTGTTAGTTTAACTATTTGAATTAGTAAAATTAACTCCGCGCCGTGTTAATTAATATGGCACGGAGTTATTTTTACTAAATCATATATTCAAACTAACAGTTTTAAGCGGTGTCCATACTTTTAAGTTGAAATTAGTTAAATTTAGCTGATTTTTTTTTTCAGTGCAATTTCGAGCAAAAATGCCTCGTCCTGTTCTATCATTTTATCCAGAAAGTTCTGCTAAATGAACTCAAATAGGTTTGAATGGATTAATTTTGAGCATGGTCGAGGAAAACAAATCTCGGTCTCAACAAGACCCACAAGATTGAATCAAGGATCATGAAAACATTGTTAACCAATCATAGCCGGAAACAGTGTTTTATTATCGCTATAATTAGCGTTCACCACGTTTGTTTATTCAATTGAGACTCTTTGTCTCCTACTTTGGTGGACTCTAACCAAAGAATACAAAATTAAAGGATTAAGGAGAGTTGAAGAGCAAGAGAATAAGAGGGAGAGGAGGAAAACACATGAATATCTATTGCTACGACTAATTACAAGATAGAATAACAAATTCAAAGCAGATTCTACTACAGCCCTCAAAATGATAATACCTCATGACAAAGTGGCGTTTAACTTAGAGTAGAAAAGAGTTTCGCTATTTAGTTTTGAACTGGCATCGTCTTTCATGTCGGTCTGAAAGAAATTATACCAGGGGCCATGAGATCTATCGAAACTGAGTCTATCGTGAGGAAAAAAGCGATTTAACGAGGAGCTGGAACTTAATCAAACCACAGAGGACCAGGGCTCTATGAGTGTCAGAGCTCTATCCTGGAAAGTATCAGAGAATGAGAAAGAAAAGGGAAAAAAGGGGAAAAATGAATAAAACATTGAAATTTTGAATTATTCACGCGAGCGCGGAACAAACTATGAAAACCCGGGAGGAAGAGCAAACATCAGAGCTTTGCACCTGGCAAAGAATTTCCCTTGCATGGCTCTTCAACTCTGTTGCCGATCTATATGAAGTGTAATATTCTAAATTTCAATTTTAATTTTCCAATTTTTTTCAAATTCAAAATACGTCGTTCTGTAAAATCTCGCAAAAACTTGGTCCTTCCCTTTGCATGGCTTTCCAACTCTGTTGCCGCGGTCTATATGAAGTATGATTATAAATTTCAATTTTAATAATAATTTTCCAATTTTTCAAATTCGAAATACATTTTCCGGTTAAATTTCAGTGATACATGACTTACATGATACATAGGACGCAACTTTTTCTTGAAGTGTCTCTCCTGGGATCATCGTGGAAGAGCGAATGTGATTCATAGTCGAGCAGTCGACTCTATGGTAATCACGTGAGTCATTTTGATCCTTTTCCAAGGGTTTAACGACCTTTTGAACGATTGCAATAAAATTGAGCAAATGCAGACTTCTAACACAGATCGCAACCGATCGGTTTGAGGGCGCTTAATCGAATCATAATTGTTCCATAGCGAATAACAATAGCCGTTTGGGGACTTCTTGTTCCAAATGAACTCTAGATAGTGTAATTTTTCCATAAGCGCAATTTTGAGCGGATGTTTGAGTTATTGATCCATGAAACACTATTGCGACCTTATTTCTGCGATTATGAATTCTTCGTCCTCAAATATATTTAATGGTCATGTATCATGGAGAAAAATTATTCGCTGCATTTGCTCAGAATTCAGCTTCTTTTACTAGACCGACGAGCTGATTTTCGGCACAGTTATATTCCTGTATAACACAGCCAGACGAGTCTAGTAAATTCTTAGACTACTGATTTAGTTGCATCGTTTCACCGCTTGGCTGCGGAGTACCACTTGCCGCGTTGCGGAATCTCTCCGCTCAGCTGCATCGCTTTGACGCCAGGTTGCAATGTACTGACTATATCACGTGAGCATGCTGCCTCTCACGCATGAGAAAAGTATGTAACCAGCAGTTTGGTAAGTGAAATGAGGATCGTCCGCTCTTCAAACCTGGATAATCGAATGCCGTATACCATACGTATATTTGCTCCATCTAAAGTCGAATATGTTTTCTAAAATGTTCTGTAACGTGAAGTTTGATGTTCTAAAATACTGTTACCTGATAGTGCCCGGACTTCTTCTGGGTCACACATCGCACAACTTCAGAATTGGGCTCTTTCATACCTGAGAAAAACTTATTTTCACTCATTTTATTCTGACATGCTTGGTTCCATTTAGTCCTAATTGTGATAAAAGTTGATTAAATTAAAAGGCAAAGTAAATACCTTCCAATATAAACGCAGAATGCAGTACACCGAACCAAGATGAATACATTTTAGGGGTCATTTCAAACTGATTTCAAAAATTACAGGCTTTGGGTTGGGTATAAGGATGTTATTTTCATAAAAGCAGTTTTAAAATGTATATATTTTCAGCATTCTCGTATGCAGTGCTCACACCATGAATAAAACCGTACAAAAGTACCACTAAATATTTAAATAAATGTGTTACGAAAATACACAAACACAAAAATAACAGAGACGTCTCTTCTCGAAAAAGCTTCATGGTGAAATTGTTGACTGTAATAAACGTGGAATATTTGTTAAACTACTTTCAAAACAAAAACGAAAATTGTTATTAGAACTTCAATCAATCATTGATGAGTATTTTTAAAGGTACTTATATTATTCGAACATAAAATGATGAAAACTGCCTCACAAAAATATAAAAATATAAATAAATAAATAAAACAGAACATTTTTAAACGAAGAAACTACACTTTTGAGCTAGAAAGTTGCACACCAAACAATACTATCATTCTGAGTTAAGGTGATTCTATAGCAAACTCCCGGAAATTTTAATCCGATAGATCGCGTCATTTGTCGCTGGCTACGAAAATAGCCGGTTTTTGACGGTTTTCGGCTGTTTTTTCTGAATAGACAAATATTAGACAAAAAATCGGACTGTCTGTCAGCACCTGGTTAATTTTTTGCTTGATTTTTTTTAGCCAATAACGGGCCATATTGGTTCTAAAATAAAGGCGAAACTATGCGAAGAAAAAATCATATGTAGTTTGGAGTTGTATCAGTAAAGATTACTGATTAAAGATTTATTTTAGAACCAATTTGGCCCGTTATTGGCTCAACAAGTCAAGCAAACAATTAAGCAGGTGCTGACAGTCGGATTTTTTGTCTAATATTCGTCTGTTCAGAGAAAATAGCCGAGAACCGTAAAAAAACGGCTATTTTCGGAGCCAACGACGAGTAACGCCATCTATCGGAATAAAATTTCCGGGAGTTTGCCATAGAATCACCTTAAATAGTTCGAAGACAGCAGTAGCATAAACCCCTTAGATCAAAATAAACCCGCGATGAATCCACATTTCACTGATTCATACGAACCACTCACAAGTCACAACATATATTTTATTCGAACAAAGTTAAATAATTTAGAACAGATCAAAATATGACACATTTCTTTTACACGACAAACCGAACTGACTGCACTGCTAGACTGTGGCCGTGGCTAGACCGAATGCCTTTCCTCCAGCCTTGTCCCTTTCTCGATTAGACACGCATCATTTGAAAATAGCCGTTGAGGCGAGCGCGAGCCTCGTCACTGTTTACAAAGAAAACAAGTTGGAACTTGCAACACTGGAACAGTGTTAGCAAAGAGAGCATGAGTGTCGGCCGTAAATCATTGTAAGTGTGGAGTTCCATATTGATAGTACAAAACTGCGACAAAGTCAATCGCAACGCTGCATTTGTGTTGTATAACAGTGATCGCTGTAAAAATAACTTGATAGGTCAAAGTGGGAATGAAAATTTACTTATAGCGTGTTGAAACAGTTGTTCACGAGGCGAGGTGAATACTGTGGTTTTGAAAATCGATTTCGATAGTGATAGTTCCTTTAAAATCGGATGACGCAATACCAATCCTAGCAAGCCGCAAAGTCTAGTTTAGTTATTTGGGACTTTTTTAGATTTCTCTCGCCTGAACCAAAGTCACCAGGAAGGAAATTCTTAATACCAATCCTAGCAAGCCGGAAAGTCTAGTCTAGTTATTTGGGACTTCTATAGAATTTTCCTCGCTTGAACCAAAGTCATCACGATGGAAATTCTTCGTCTTTATGGTTTCAGCTCTTTTTGTCTCAGATTAAAAAATGAATGTTAATATTGATCAAATGTCATCCGACACTCATCAAGGCCCTTAAAGAACGTAATATGAATTTGAAAAAAGCTCATTCGATTTTTAAGGGAGCTTAAACGGTCCATGAGAGACGAAATTCGCGGATACAGAGTATCCACAGCTTATTTCAATGTTCGATCTGACAAGACCGTGCGCCTTTGAAAAATCGATATCTCGATAGTGAATCGCTGTATTGCAATTCGGTTTGCACCGGTCGAAAGCGCTTGCTTGTGACTGACAACCTCGAAAATTTCAGATCCATCCGAGTTTATTTAATGACCTTACAGGACCTCTCGCGGCCGCAGTTAGACATTTCTTGTCAGAGTTACGCTGAAACGGGGAGTAGTTTGATATTTTTAATAAGTCCCCCTAAGATGATATTTTTTGGCTCGAAACTGCATTGAGCCCTCTCGGGACATCATTGGGACCCGAAAAAAAGCGGAACCGATATAATACGGCACACGACTGGTTCGTGAGAGACGAAATTCGCCTTTTTCCAGCCTCCAGCGCCCCTCTAAGGTCGATCTGACAAGACCGCACGCCTTTGAAAAATCGATATCTCGAGAACGAATCGATGGATTGCGCACTGCGGTTTGGATTGGGCGGTAGCTTCAGCTTTTAGATAATTCTTGAAAAAAATTCAGATCCATCCAAGTTTTTAAACGGATCTTATGGGACCTCCCGCGGCCGCAGTTAGACATTGTACGTGAGACTTACGCTGGAGTTGGGGCCACGCCCCCCCCCCCCCGATATAGACTTTATCGGTCCGACATTTGTCAGGGCCCTTAATGAACTTCATGTGAACTCAAAAAACTCACATATGACTTCTCACGGCGCATGCTAGGTCCATGAGAGTCGAAATTCGCGGATTTTAGAGAATCTTAGATTTCTGACCCTATACCGCGCGCCTTTGAAAAATCGATATCTCGAGAGTAAATCGATGTATCGCAATCCGGTTTGGACCGATCAAAAGAGTAAGCTTACCGGTACTCGCCGTTAAAATTTTGGATCCATCTGATTTCATTTTGAGACCTTACTTGAGTTACTTGGACCCCAGTTGGAATTATTTTTTCGGAGTTACGCTGGCAAGGGGTCGCTCCCTCTCTTGGAAAACTGTGGAGGGGGCCCTTTGCTGGGGCATACATTCTTTTTTTTTTTTTTTTTTTTTTTTTTTTTTTTTTTTTTTTTTTTTAATTTTATATTTGTGTCTAATCTAAGTTGGGGGAGGAGGAGGAGAGTACCTGCAAGTCAACCGGCAATTTACTTTTGATAGTGGCTGCGGGTCGAGGGTGCGGATTGCGGACTTTTAACTTGTTATGGGGTTTACAGGGTGGCCGTGTCTAAACTTATGAGAAAAGAAGGCAACCACAGACCGAAAGAACGTTCAATTTCTGGTTCAGAGACCATGGACAAAGACATGGGCACCCGCAAAACAATTGCCCGGAGGGGCAACTTTTTGAATGTCAATGGAAGGTCTAGGGGACACCACCTAGAGACGGGCAAGTCTAGAGAACCCTCCCCCCCCACTTCCGCCCAAAATAGAAAATAAATCAATTATCCTTCCAAATGGTAGAAATTGTAAGTGATTGTAGCATGTAGTTGTATCAAAAGTAATTCTATTTTTGACGTGTTTGATATTATGAATAAAGTGACAGCATCAGATGATAGAAATAGTAAAAAGCTGAGTACAACTATTCCTTCTTTATTTTCATTGTCCTGATGAATTCTAAGAGTTAACCTATTTAAATTAACAAAACCAAAACTCTTGCCTATACATTCTCTAATCATGTAATTATCGACCAGAGGATTCTGAATTTTCAAGGAAGTTCGCAAAATTCTCGTTGCCAACGGTAGTTGCCAATGTAGACACGTTCGTCGTTCATACTAGTAGATTTTAAAACTTCTTTCGGCGAGGGAGATGACGGGTGGGAAGGATGATGTCGTCTGAATCAGGAGGGGGTGGGGTAAAAATCAGGGGGAGGTCTAGATCTGGGGGGAGAGGAATCCTGAAACTGGGGGGCGAGCTGTATAGTGGCAAGGGGTGGTTGGGCACCACTGCTTAGGGGGGGGGCTACTTCCCGCCCTGCCCCCCCCCCCTAAATTACGCCCCTAATTAAAATTGTAAAGTAAACTAAGAATAAAGTTTGTTAACTCTTACTCCTTTCGTTATTATTTGATCTTCGAATGTTCCGATTCTTTTTTATTGTAAAGTTTTGATTTTTCTGAATTAGGGGGGGGGGCGCCCATTGACAGATAAGGGAGAAAGGTAAGTGTAGGAATTTGCACGGGAATCCGGCGTAGTGTACCGCAAAAATTACTACCAATGGCGGATCCAGAAAATTCTTTTAGGGGGGGGGGCTTCACGCCTATGAATTTTCAAATTCGCAGGGAGGAATTTATGGGATTTTTTCTGTTGAAAAAAGGCAAAGGCTACCGTGAGTTGGGGGGGGGCGTGCCTTTCCCGAATCCGCCGCTGATTACCATGTAACACTGAGCCACGATGACCGATGTCGCATAAAACCAGGTAGAAGACCCGTGGCGGGCGTGGCATCCGTGATGGCTGTGAAATTGGGATGAAGTAGATGGACACACATCATTCATGCAATCTGCACAACGCGGCAAGCAACTGTTGTAGGCGTAGGTGCAGTAGTTCGTGGGGAGGGCAAAGGGGACGGGAGGTCGTCGCAAAACCATGGACGAAGATATAACTAGACTGTTGTTAGTCCTGTTTTGCTCTCGACCCCAGCGCTCCAAGCAGCGGTCAGCTGAACTACTCTTTCAAGTGAGCGATCCTGGCGATGTGTCCATGCTCACATGCTGTGCTACTACTAAAACCGTTGTTGGAGTTGGTCTGTTATGGCATGGCTGTCAACTGTTGTCGGCGACCCAAGAGGATCAGATAACTCAGTATCTCAATGGAAGATCGAAAGCAAGGGAAATCCAGAATCAACTTTGGACAAGGTAACAGAAATCATCAGCAAATTAAAAGAGTCGCCTGATCTCTAATAATAAAACAAATGTCTATGTACTCTTTCTTGTTTGATTCCGTTTTGAGGTTAACTGTGGTGTATAGTATTTCAGTCCTTGATTAATCATTTTCGACAATTCAGGAATCTTTCAAGAAATACTCCAGACGTTTGCTTTTTAGCGGATTTTGCTTCCTTTTAATTCGCTGATCATTTGTTCCCTTCGTTCAATCGTGATTCAAATTACCTACACGGTATACATTTGCGGGAAGGCATGGGAGAAAGGGAGCCGGAGCGGCCACCGCTGCAGCGGTTCGCTTTTAGTTGACCCTTACTGCTGCTTGGAGCGCTGCGGTCGCGCTCGAAAACCCGCTAACAGGTTTTAACACGGGCGGAGATAGGTAGTCGGCAGTTCTTAGTTATATCTTCGTCCATGGCTCGGAATGGTCTTAAAATTTTCCTTAGGATTTGATCTAGAACGCAACGTTCTTACATTTTCGAAAAGTTAACTCTAGCTCTCGCAATTAACGATTAAAGGCGGAAAAAGCATGGTTTCAGGACCGCGGAACAGTGGCGTTATCTAGCGGATGAGAATCTTACTACAGGTCGCTGAGGATTCACCTTAAAACGCAACGCCGATCGCGTTCCCCAAACGAACTCTTTTAGCGGACCGAAACATCAACAATAACAGGATTGGAAATTTGAAATCATCTAAATGCATTTTAAATCGCAGAATACACGAAACATGGACACAATCCTCTGATATAAAACCCCAATATCTCATACAGAAAATTTCGTTGAAGTCTGATCCAAATTAGTAACGTAATTACATTCCCAAAAATGCTTAACCTCAATCTTGGCCAAAAACTCCCGCCACAAAGAAAAAGCGACAAATTGGGAGGACACCGGATTGGCGGAATCACATGGGTCAATCGGTCCTCGAGGACCCGTTCTCGATACTGAAACCAAGCGATCCCCCGAGCGGACCCCCGAACCATGCCGTTCCTATAAGAAAAGCATTATTGACCTTGTAGAAACGATTTCAATAGAGCATGACACTCATGCTCTAATAAGAAAAGGGAGCGAAGAAACCTTTTAGTGAATGAATGAGAAACGATAAATGTTTTAAAAACCCAACGAAAATGGGTGACTGAATTTAAAAACACGCTCTATATTCTCAACCATAAGCATCTAATTCATGCCATGAGAATAGACAGTAATGCCCATGATCCGAAAAGTTGAATTCCGCAACCTGTTTTTACGATATCAACCGTCTTATTGTTAGTCTAGTAAAGTTGATTAGCTCCGTTCAACGGCGCGAATCAACCGTTTGAATAACGCTACTAAATGTGTCAGTCTTGCGGCTCGACTATAAGAACTAAGGAGAGGAACTAAACCCATCTTGTTCCTATGTTTTTCCAACTTGTTTATTTTTAAAATCAACTTGGTAGAGACTCCTAGAAGTTCCATTGCATATTTGAGATTGTCATTTGCCACACTGGTTTGGTTGAACGAATTGACGGATTTTCCTCCGTGATTATAATGCCTGGTCCCATGACCAAAACTGTGGCCATGCATTCAAAAGCAACAACAATGTCATTTGGGTGATTCTAACTTCCAAATGCACGGTTTAATTCGTCATTTATCTTGTTGATTCCGGCACTTTTAGTCGTTGGACCAGGCATAAAATTGTAAAAATTATCAAAGACCTTGACTTCATAATCTAAAAAATTCCACACATTGATTTCTTGGCTCACTAGCATAGGCGGATGCAGCAATCTGGCAACTCCGCATTCCTCTCATTTAAATGTATGATTAACAATCGATTTTTGGAGGGCTGCAGCCCCATGACAAATCGATAATTTCTCATGCAAACAAATGGGGGAGAATACACTGTTGTCAGATTGCTGGATCCGCCAATGCTCACTAGCCAAAACATCCGTGACTAACCACGACATATCCGTTTATTATTTTAGCCAAAAATCCACTTATGGAAAAATTAAATTGAATCAGAGGTCCTGGGACGCCAATCGATGCAACATATCGCTGTACTAAAACAGTCTGTACAATGATGTAATTTCCAAAGAATTCATATGTTGCGGTTGGTGTTGCCTTCCTTGTCCCAAAATCTTCTCCTCAACGTGATTCTATGTGAAACTTTTCCAGATTTCAATCCGATGGATGGCGCCACTAGCCACTTTTGGGAAAAGTCATGTTTTTGGCAATTTAAATTGAAACAAAGAAAAAACGCAAAGTCCAATAACCGTCAGCACCTGAGAATTTTTTTTTTTTTTTTTTTTTTTTGAGTTTTTGAGCCCATTAAAACGAGCAAAATTGTTTTAGAATTAAAGCCGTAAATTATGAAATTCATTTCGCCATAAGTTTAGTGAGTGAGAGTGAGTGCAATTGATAATGTCTATTTGCCTCACTCGCACTCATTGATGCTTATGGGAATTTTTGCATTTCATAATTTTATTTCCGGTTTTATTTTTGAGCAATTCAGATTGGCACTTTCAGGGTATCTTTCTGAAGTATGCTCGCAAGTGCTGACGTTCCTTAAATGTGAGATTTTAGCACTAACCATCACTGATAAATTATCCGATGATTTTACTTTTGATACCTTCCGTCAAATTTTATTCTTGTAAGTTATTGTGAAGTTTGGCAACTGGGCTACTCGAGGCAAAAGCGGTTCTCTGATGTGCACGCGAGTCCTGTAGTCCCGGACTCTTCTCAACGAACGGTGAAACTGGGAACAAAGTATTTGCGAAAGCTCGGGTCAACATTCATCGCAGTTCCGAAACTTTCTTTTTTTCTCTCCCTTCCTCTCCTCTTCACTCCCGTCCAACGCCACCCCCTCTCTCTCTCTCTCTCTCTCTCTCTCCTCTCCTCTCTCTCTCTCTTCTCTCTGTCTCTCTCTCTCTTTTCTCTCTCTCTCTCTCTCTCTCTCTCTCTCTCTCTCTCTCTCTCTCTCTCTCTCTCTCTCTCTCTCTCTCTCTCTCTCTCTCTCTCTCTCCCTCACCTCCCCATCCTCATCCCCATCCGGCACTCCACTCTCTTCTTCACTGTTTCTACAAAGCACCGCAAAAACAGGGCGGAACTAGACTCGTATAGACGAGCCTTCGCGTACGTGATATGATGACGTCATCGTGTCATTAACATTAATTAACGTCCACGCAAAAGTTGCCAGGTCTTGCTGTTTTAATGGGATTCCATGCTAATTAGAATGAAAAATCAGGTACGAAAATTAAAATCTCTCCCACTCTACGTACATACCTGTGAGCAGCAATATAGAAATGAGTCTCTTGAAATTGGCTGTTCTCGAGCTTGAGATCAATAGGAATATGTTTCTTTTGATGTTCGTCTATTAGGCATTAGGAATGACCATGATAAGACTTTAATAACGATAAAAATGAATTTTTTTCCATAATACTTGGTAAATTTGCAGTTTATGTTTTTTTTTTTTTTGAGTCACAGAAAATGGCAGCAACGTATGAAAGTACTTGACACCTTCTCGCGTAACGGTGTCAATGTGAAAAAAGAAAAAGGAGCACATAAGCGCGACAATCTACAATGAACAATCATGAATGGAAAGCTTTAATAATCATAATCATGTGACTTATTAACACTTTAGGTATATTTACCCACCACACTCGTGTGCGTGTGTGTTACTACTTAATGTTATTGCGTCGCTCAATCTTGAGTACACAACATCCATTTGAAATCGACGAATGAACTTACGATCAGTACAAAGAACGTGTCTTCAAGCTCCTTCACATTGTTGACGTAGGCAAAAACAAGTACCTTATAGAATAGGGGTATTTGAGTAACTGATGAATGTGAATTGTGTTGGCGATATAGGCCTTTCTTTATATCGGACAGTTTTGATGTTGTTTAAGATGATTTCTCGCCTGTCTGGAGTGAGATTCTGGCTCTATAGATAGCGCAGAAGAATTTTGAGGATCTGATTTTTAAGATTATAATCCATTTCGTGGAAGCATTACTCGTAAGGAGCGTATCCTAAGGAACTGCTCAGATTAATTCTAAATTTGTTGAGCCAAATTTCAACAATATTTTCAACAGAGAAAATCAAGCACCGTAATTTTGGAAAAGTTGTAGGTTATGTGGGGGCATTTTATTAAAATGTTAAAATGTCCTTAGATAGTTTAAGTAATATTTCGCCAACATTTTGGTGCTTGGTTTCTCGGTCAATTTAGAACCAATATTGTTGACATTTGGATCAGAAAATTTAGAATAAAATTGCGCAGCTCTTGAGAAAACGCCCGTTCTGATTAAAACTTTCACCGACCGGAACTTTCACCACAAGAGCCAATGGAAAGAAGATTTGGAATTTACCAGTACCAACTGGCAACTTCGCCTGCTCACTTTTCAAGATGGCGGACGGGCTTTTTCAGGTTATATTTACAATCAGAGTTGACGCACAACCAATCACAACTCGGCGAGTGCTCACATCCCAACATGGCGGTCCGAAGTATAGAATGTTTCAAAACTGATTAGAGTTTTCGTTCTGATTAGAGTATCCTGCTGTGCTTTCAAGAGGAGGATTACAAGCCTTTAGTCAACTTCTCAAAAGTGTATAGTGGCGCTATGTATTGGGACAGACAAGTGAGAAATCACCTAAAATGACTTTGTTTTGGACAGTAGTTTAGAATTCTCAACGTGCAAAAGCCGGCAACAATGACATCTCTGGGAAAGAGCATCAAACACCTGCTCCGCATACTATTAGCACTATAACAGAGTTCCAAAATGACTTTCAAAACATCGTAAACCGACTCGCCGGAAAACTTACCCACCGACAAGCATCTGCATCGATTTTTCCTCATCAACTGCGTCTTTTATGCACCGCCGAAAAGCGGGCGTTGGAAAAGGAAGTGTCGATAAAAGAATGTAATCCAAAATATAGTTATAAAAGTTATACCGTGGTCGAGAAATGTGGGCCAGAATGATAACCTTTAACGCTTTTACGACCATTCGCCCTCAAATATCCTTAAATAGATTGTTGCCACATTGAATCAAAAGAGACCGAAAATTCGGATTAGTTCAAGTATAAGTAGGGATTTATTTTTGTGAGACATATCAACTATGTGTACTCATAAGAATTTTATGACAAAGTGAAAATAAACTTTCTATCTGAAGTGGTCATCCAAATGTCAGTTTAAAAGCTGCCGAAATGTTGATAAACCAGTCGTGCATCGCGCCCCTCACAACCATGATTTCTTTTGCTGTTTAAACCCACGTAAAAAAAAAAAAATCGATTTTAACAGAGGCATAAGTTGCCTACCGAAGAATCGGTTATTTTGTATAGGTAAAAATGGAAGAAATACATATTTGCAGCAATGTACTTACCAGCCATCAATGTTCAAAACTGGTTAGGTAAACTACATCACGAGCGGGGCGCAACCCTTTTGGGCGAAGGGGTAAAATCAGGTAAAAAAAAAGGAAAGTCTTTTGGGCGAGGAAAATTTGGGGGAAAAAACAGATGAAGGGGTCTTTTGGGCCAACCCAAGGGTCTTTTGGGCGAGGTCAATTTGTAGGCTTGGCAACGTCGCATTTCTCCGCAATGCGACTACAATCTTTATCAGACGCATAATATTGAAGATTACGAGGTAAATTACTGCCGAACAAAACGGCAGTGAACTCACGCATCGCTGCTTGTAAAATAAATGCATCAAATTTTAACAATTTTAACAAAGAATTTTATCATCATCATCCACGTATTCACATAGTCGTACAGGTTATCAAAGAAATTCAGGCGGAAACTTTTACAAAAATTTACTCCATCCGGCGCAACAATGAGAATGAACCACGGAAAGCGGTTGCTGATCGGATGGCTGCGGCTGAAACATCAGGGAAACAGTTCAATGCAGGTTCAAAAACATTAAAAAGTCGCTTTCAATGCGTGAAAGAGCTTGATTATTTATATATCAGGGCAAAAAAATTAAAAAAATTCCATTTTTTCCTCAATTACGGTCAGCTGTGATTTTTGGCTGTGATCATAGGTTTAAGTACTTTTTCCAACATTTTAACATTTTCCTTTGATAACAAGTTTAAGTGACTTCCAATTTTTCGGACCTGCCTCTTATACTCGACTGTCTGGCATCAATGGTGAGTAAATATGAAAATCGTATTTTTCTGCATTTTGAACTCGCCCAAAAAGCCCCTTGTTGTCGCTGGGATCCCCTCCAAACCGCTTTCTTCTAGCTCGCCCAAAATACCTCATGTTCCTCGCCCAAAAGGGTTGGTTTTTACCCCTCCTCGCCCAATAGTCCGTTTACCCACGAGCGTATTCTTAAAATAAACTGTATGGGATACCCTACGAAAACTTTCTCACACCATTTTTTCTGGAGGAGACCCCCAGACTCTCCCCTCTAGAATTCTTGGTGAGACCCTCATCAGACCTCCATTAAAATTCTGGGAGAGACCCCAGACCCCCTTTAAAATTCTGGGAGTGACCCCCAGACCCCCTTTAGAATTCTGGGAGTGTCCCCCACAGCCCCTCAAATTTCAAATAGTGTCACTTCTACACATAACTCCGCCTTCAATCCAAAGTGTATGCAATATCAGATTTCAGTTTTAGAGATATGTAAAGGAAGTTTCGTAATGAGAGACATATGGACGGCGGCAAAAATAGATACGGCACAACCCCTCGCAAGAAAAATGAAATTTGTACTCGTGAAGTCAATACTGGAACAATACATGTTTCCAATTCACATTGCATCGAACTGGTTCAAATCTATGACCTTTATAGAGCAATCGGAATGGAGAAGTTGACCCAAATTTATTCACAGAAAAATAAAAATAAATCTAAGTACTCCCAGTTCGATAAAACACAAGATTTGAATCAATGCGTTAGCGCCCCATTTGCAAAGCAAAACTTTTTAATTGATGGTGGCATTTTATTCGTTCTATTAATAATGAATCGCGACTCGTAAGAGAGACGATGCGCGAAGAAGGAAGACGGGGGGTGTGTGGGAGGGGGGGACGGGGGACGGGGGGAGGGGGCGGGGGGAGGGGACAGGGGAGGGAACAGACACGACAAGGGGGTGAGGGAGAGAGGGGGGATTGCAATAGCCCCGCTTTGCAGGATTTGTTCCGTAAGGATTTAATTCTACAACGATATATCGATGTTGCCGGATTTAAAATACGGCTCTTTGATGATAAGATCTTCGACAATAGACCGTTTTAGTAGAGCAATATGTATACCATCGATTGCCGTCCATGGACCCCTAGTTCCGAACAAACTCTGATTCAATGTACTTTCGCCATAAGCGTGTTTTTGAACAGAAATTTAGGTTATGAAATCAAGATATTAATGCTACATTTTCGGGGTTATGAATTCTACATCCTCGAAAATGCTTGATCATGCCTGGTTCCAAAACGAGAACTGCCGACATCAAGAAAACATTATTGATTAAACGAAGCATTTGGAGGTTGGATGGAATGCAGTTATTTCCACTTCCGCTCTCACGGAAAAAAAAAAATTAGTGAAAATAACCACACGGATACCTGATTTTGGCACCTGCTAGATGTTATGGTAAACGTGACCAGATGTATGGTACATTTACCGATACTTTGAGTAAATTCGACATGGAATCCGGTAACAACACCTAGTACCAAGTCAAAACATAGTATTCTTCTGGTTAACATTACCATAACATCTAGCAGGTGCCAACATCAGGTATCCGTATGGTTATTTTCACCGTAGTTTTTTTTCTGTGCTATTAAAGTGGTGACGTCACTACACCATCAAACCCAGGTCCCAGGGCTGTCATTTTTATTTAAATTAGTATACCTATTTTCCCATTCCACTCCATGTAACGTTTTTTGTATTTTCCGCTAAATTTGACAACACTGATTAAGTCAGTATATAATTTGCCCATTTAATTCATTGTACTTTTTTAAGCAACCATATCCTTCGTGTATTTAAAACACCCTTTCTCTGAACTCGCATCGGAATAAACGGTTTTAGTAAATCGGAGCAGGACCAATTCATCAATTTATGAAAACACTGGCTACGAACACAAACTGGTGGAGCAACAAAGTTTCCCATCAGAGAATATTGAAATGTTGGCATGAAAACAAGACCAAACGTAACCCTCGTGAAATTACTTTTAAAACAAAAACGTACTCTAATTAGGAATTGGGAATTGTTTGGAATCACTGTTGAATCAACCCTGCATAACTCCTGCTGCCCCTGCCCTGATTTGTTGTACCTAGCCCAAACATTTTCGCATAATCTGTTTCAACGTTGTTTCAGTTCATCATATTGAAAATACTAGAACGTTGTATTATGATGGAAGTAAGTACCAACGGACGATTTTGGTGATGACGTTACCCGATGAAAAATGTTCGATGGTTGTTCCAAACTATCTCTCTCTTTCTCTCTCTCTCTCGACCCTCTCTCTTTCTCTCTCTTTCTCACTTTCCTGTAGTCACTTTGTATGTAAGTACTATCTCACTCTCACCGCTAAAATCGTGCATACAGATACATTTTTGTGACATTTTTTGGCAGGAAAGAATTTCTGGAGTCGTTCCGATCCGGTTTTGGGATGAAAATGTCGTGAAATAAGGCCCAGGCCCCGTTTGCGAAATTTAACTCTTAAAAGAGAAAGCTGTGGATGAAGGTCACGGGGAAGAGAGATAGTTTGGAACACACATCCCGTAACTTTTGTCACTTGCTGATTGCGAAATGAAATGAAAATGTCGTGAAACCAAGGCCACGTATACGAGACTCTGGAGAGAAAAAAAATTCATGGAGGTCGCGGGATAGAGAGAAAGAGAAAGAGAGAGAGAAAGAAAGAAAGAAAGAGAGAGAGAGAGAGAGAGAGAGAGAGAGAGAGAGAGAGAGAGAGAGAGAGAGATGGTTTGAAACACCACGCAAGTTTTGTCTCATGCTGATTGCGACCAATGAGTGCATGGTTTGCTAACTGTTGCCAAAACCGTCTATACAAGTGGCTTCGTTGAGCGCCTTCAATTCATGGTGTAGGCAAAAAGAAATACAGAGGAGTAGGAATAGTTATCTACTTGCTTGATTTGAATAAGCTCGAAGTAGTTTGATAGATTAAACATGATACCGCGAGAGGTTTAAAGGGACTTTTTTACATGATGAGGCTTGGTACATATATGTTTAAATATCCACCCATCACTGAAATTATCTATTCCTGTACATGGTTTAGAGTAGAGAGAGGTTTCATGACGGATCATAGCGTCTTTCATGAAACACATCTATTCGGAAAACTCAACAGGAGAAACGTGATTTGTATAGGAACGTCGAGACACACCCTTCAGCCTTCACCCATGACCATATTTTGACCCCCTACCCCTCCATCCACACTGCCAACTTCCTTCACCTTCCACCCCCACCCCTTCTTGTCACCCTCCACTCCACCTTTTGCAGAACACCATCAGAGAGAGCCAAACGAAATAAAAGCACTCGAGAATGGAGCGGAGGAAAAAATGAATATTATGAGTATCTACTTGCATTTGATAAACTCAACCACGGCCGGATTCAAGTGTCTCATCGATTGCTTCTCCTTCCATAAAAGTGGGAGCGAGAGAGGAAGATGTAAATAGATTGGAGAGAAAGAAAGACAGATGTAAATACACAGGGCGAGGAGGGAGAGAGGAGGGTTAACAAACATGACTTTTCATATACATATTCTGAAAGAAAAGAAAGTCGCTTCGCAAAAAAGAGAGAAAAGAAATTACAAGTTTATAAGTGGACTCTTGACTCTTGAGCCAGCCTGCCTGCCTTGGTAACGTGGAATTTCAAAATCGAAACGAAGGGATAGATACATTTATCGAGGATTTCCCATGCATTTTATTGTTGTTTTTTCTCTCATTTTTTCTTCTTTTTTTTCACATCAGTAAAGAAGAGTTAACAAAAAGTATACATACAAGGAGGGCGCAATGGTGAATCGCTGACGCGGAATATCGGGCTGCCACCCCAGCGACAATGACAAGACCCGAGGCTCGAACTCGAGTTTTTGTATTGTTCAAGTGTGTTTTCTGAAGCACGATGCGGTTTTTGTGTGTGTGAGTGGTACGTTTAATTGAGACAACGGTCGTCGGGGGGGGGGGGGGGTGTTACCTCTGAAGTCAAGCCTCTGTGCCTCAGCTCCAAAACTACGAGGCCTCTTAACAATTTACTGCGAGGAAGAATATAAGAACTGAATGGTATAACATACCTTTTACTTTTATCGGCGCCTCTCCTTTAGCCTGACCAAAGTTTCTGTCTTCAAAACATATACTGACTTCTATCCTCTCACGGGAAGTTGTGACGGTAAAAAAGTGATCCCAACGTGTAGTTGGAATTGCGATGCATCGTGTGGGTAATTGCGGAACAGTGGCGAAGCGTGCGATTTGACAACGTTCCTTTTCCCCAATTAAAACACATTAGAAAGGTCGAAATGCTTGGTCATCGCCGATGACTGGAGCGTTTGACTTCTTTGGTGAACTTAAATGGAGAAAATACATTGTTGCCAAATTTCACGCTTCGCCACTGTTGCGAAGCAAGCAAACTGGGTTGCCCAATTCTCGGAATGAAGGAGTTTGGATAGAAAATGCGTCAAAAACATTGCTATAAAATTCCTTAATTTTAGTCCATTGGTAACAGTTATAAATAATGAGTCATATTTTGCATTAATGCACTATCCTTTTGTCTTCGTCAAACGAATTTAAGGTACTTTTTCCAGTATAGTCCAGGTACCGAGACATATAGAGAACCAGTCTACTCTATGTCCCCAGTTTTAAGAAAGTGAGGAAAAGAAAAATGGACTCTCTTTTGACCGGAGGCTCAAAAAAACAACAGTCATTGCGCTTTCTGGTGAATGGTAAACATTGCTCCAGTCGAAATTTTTACCGGAAATGTTGCTTTAATGTTTAAATGTCAATAAAGAAAGGCATAAAATTGTAACATAATTTATCAGAAACCGTTTTTTTGTCGTAAAAATGCCCATTTATAATCTATGAAGAAAACCTAACTTATTTGTCCATCACTCAACAGTAGGCGATTGTTGGCTGTAGCAATAGCTTTTTTCTGGGTCTTTATAATATAGTCTCTGTTCAGGCATCACTTATTCTTCATTTTCAATCTGTGAAACAGATTAAAGTGAACGAATGTGTAAGTGCTTGGAACTCAAAGGGTTAATAGTAACAAGATAGCGCATACAGAGATTAGGCAAGCGTGAGAAATATATCGAATATGTAACGTACGATTTAAGCAAGGCCTGAATGATCATACCTTGATTTCATCACTAAACCAATAATTTTCCCGCAGTGTTTGCGCATTGGTACCAAACGCCCAAGTGATCCCCAAACCTGCAGTGTAATTTAGAGAAAAGCTTGCAGTTATTATATCCCGGAAATATGCGGTGGAAAATATATGTGAAAACCTTCATTCAGTGAAACGTGATGCTAGGTGAGTGGACATGAATGAGCTCAAATTATCCGATTTCAATGTGGATGACGTCACGGAAAAACGACCCCGCACTGCAGTCATACATCACATTTGTACACGGATCCCTTGATCTTAATAGACGAACGAGCTGCAAATGGTAATTATCTACGCCATTAATTCGCTCGCATTCCCGTTGCGCAATAAATTATACTGAGGAGTTTATGCGACTAAAGCTGTTAATTCTGCATCCGGGAGCGGAGCACGAGCTCGGACTATAAACATTACTGATGAAATTGCGATAATTTTAAGAATGTATTGACTGCCGATTCCAGCGAATAAAAGCGAGCTCTTAAGTCCCCTCGCGTTTATTCTGGAATTTAGATTCACGTGGGTTTACAAATGTGGTGTGGTCTGGTTGAACCAAAGACATTATATCATATAGACGGAGTGTATCCTATACCATAACATTGAGATGGGTGAGGCAAACTTATCGTACACTACAGTAGGCAGACGGGCGAGTCCATTGTTCGAAGTTGGGGGAGGAACCTTCAAATGGTGACAAACAAACGAACATAACCTCTTGATCCAAACTTACAACTTTATAAAAATTGAGATTGCAGATGGATGAAACACTATTAAATGACCATCATTTTGACAACAGTATGATATAAGATCAAAGAAAGCTTCAAATAACTTACAAAATTGGAAATAGTGTGCAACTTTCATTCACTCTCAAAATGGCGTCGGTTTGTTTGTCACCAGTTTTGCCAAAGATTATACCTAAAAAAGATTACCAATTTAAGTTTTGATGCAACCGTTGAGCAGGCTGATGACTGGTGAATGATACAATGTCTTTGGGTTGAACCAACAACTCGTTCTAATTAATGATTAGGACATGGTTCAGAGAGATTATTAGTATTTTTCTTTTCTTTGTCGTGTCACAAAAACAAATCGATTGTTGATGATACGATTCAAAAAGATTACTTTTATCTCCGATTTTTGTATGTTTCTAGAATCGTCTTTGATAGATGCTACACTGAAAAAAAAAAGGTTACCGGAAGCATGACGATAAGTGAACCTAAGGGATGGTACAATTACCGGAATTCTATAATGTTTGTACCATAGTTCTTGAAAATTTTGAGGAAATTCTAGTTCTATAACCATATTCTGGTATTAACATCAGAATTTTCTGGTCAAAGTACCATATTTTCTCTGGTTCACATGTCGTTGTGCTTCTAGTAATATTACTAGAATATGGGGCTCTCGCAAACTTTTGCTGTAGGGGATTGAAGAGTCGATTCTTGCATAAAAACCCGTAAAAATGACGATGAGAACACTTAAAAATGACGAAATTCACTCTCAGATTTGGGTTTAAAGGCGAAGAGACGTAGATGTCATGAGAGGTTCATGTCTGAATTGAGAAGTATCTCTATGTGTTTCCACAGAGAAAGTGACATTATTACAGGAATATCCCATGATACCTGCGTTGAACCGCCATTACGAACTTGCCGTTATAGCAGTTATGTGAGTTTACGAAGGGAATTTTAGACTTTCTTCGTGTGATTTTTGTGATTTTCGCTGGTTTTTACTGGCTTTTACATCAGATTGTACTATTTTTTTGCTTATAGAAAAAGTTTGCAAGAGCCGCCCCATTCAGATATTATTTTTTACAGTGTATATTCAAAAAACTCTCGCCTTACAGCAAAAAATGTATTCAGAATATAGCTTCCTTTACCGCGCTTTATACAGTGAATTTATGAATGAACATTAAAGGCATATTTTCGCGAATGATTTAGTGGATTATTGATAACCGAATCCTCCTAGTTTGTATTTTATTTTGACCTGATGTATTATTTTTTCAAGTCTTCGAAAGGTCATGCATCAGTCTGAAATTTGTCAAATCTTTATTATCAACAACCAGGAGCTCAAGACAAAAATGTAAACTAACTTCTCGGGCACCCGGTATACAAATATTTAAAATACTGCTTTAAATGTTCTATGTAGCATCAGAGAGGTTTAAGATATTGGGACAGGATGTGCATCAAGCAACTTTGTCTGTACATAAATGATGTGAAAGCTAAATGGACCGATGAGTTCCGTAGAAGGGAACCAACTAATAATATGGGTTTCCTATGTAGTTGGTTCTCATTTGCAGAACACGGTCCAACTATGGTATATATTGTGCGTTCCGTATTGAATAATCTCTGTTCCCGCCAAATTGGCTGTCATCGAATTCTATTCTTTAACAAGGGCCGAAAAATGTTGGTCCGAAAAAGTACATGATAAGATGCATGGTGAGGCCGTAAACTATCTACTAGCATACTCAAATCCTCACCATCCCCCAGTGTAGTTTGATCATTTCGGACCGACATTTTCCGGCCCCAGCCCCACAAGCATCCGTGTAAAGTCGTTTCCTTTTCATTTTATTGTTTCAGGGACTTCAGGAAACGAAGTGACGAATAAGATAAAAACGTTCAATTGTCTGCTCGCGAGACAAATGTGTTTTGACGATCCCTCGTGTGCTCCAATCTTAGAAACCGTGCCGCGGGTCTGCGGAGCTGAAAGTGGTGAGTGAAAAATCATGACAATATTTATTTCTTTATTTTTCCTGTTTTTAGGGTGAATTTTTGGAGTTTTAACCACTGCTGATCTCGTTTCAATAATGTTACTTTTTGCGCTGAAGATAACGTATTTTTCAGAATGGGTCTGTTGCAAACGTTTGCTACAACAGAAATTAATGTAATGTAAAATCGCCTGAAAAGTCCATTGGTTGCATCAAAAAGTCATAAAATGCAATAATAAACTCACAAGAGGCGTTTAAAGAAATCTAAGATGGCGGAGAAATATCGAGCAATTTGTATGCATGCACCACAAACATCCAAGGATAGCCAACTTTGACAACCTCACTGGAGGTAGAGGTTATGTGTTTGTTTACGTTGTGATTGGTTGTAATCGATATTGTGAGGTTGGCCAAGGATACTTGGATGTTCGTGGTGCATGCATACAAATTGCTCGATATTTCTCCGCCATCTTGGATTTCATGAAATGCCTCTTGTGAGAATATTATTGCATTTTATGACTTTCACCAATAGACTTTTCAGATGATTTTACATTAGATTAATCTCTCTTAACCGTTGTAGCAAAAGTTTGCAACAGACCAATACCGTCTCTAAACATACCAAGCTGCTTTTTTGAGGTTAGGGTCGTCTTGGTATACGTACGCTTATGGAGAATGAAATTTTGGTGAAATGCAAAATCGAGATTTATCCTCTCAAAACATGATTTTCAACGCTGATACTGCTTTGGGGAAGTAACTAAGCCATAAACTTTCATTACTGACGTACTTTTCCAATTTTGGTCAAACTTCAAAAACCGAACCAAAACCTCGATAATGCCATAAGCTTTCCATAAGTTTACATATACCAAGACGAACATAACCCCCACTTTTTCAAAAGAAGCAGCATGGTATGAGTAGAGGCGGTATTGAACAGACCCATTCCATGATTTAAATTCTGACGATTTAGTACAAAATCGCTTCAACAGTTATTTTTTTTTTTTTTTATTTATTTATTTTTTCTTCTTGAGTTTTAAAAGATCATAGATATTGTTCATTTCTTTTCTTACTTAGGTTGATTTTCAAATCAATTCTTTGATACAATTTTCTTAGTCTGAAAGTAGTCTCAGAGTAAAAGTAGGTCTAAAAGTAGTTTTTTTATTCCGTCTTAGGAATGGCCGGTTGCGGTATAAGAACGCTTATAAAAATAAACAACATCCATTGTATGAAGACCTAAAAGTTTATCTAATTGTTTAATCGCATTAATAATTAATGAGTAGTAAAGTTCATTTTCTACAAGTGAAATGCTTCAAAGCCCAAAATTAGTTAACCACCTAAACTTTTTCACCTCATAAAATGCCGTACTTTGCGGAGAAACATGAGAGTGTCTGCGTTTATAATTTTGATAGAAGTCATGCTCGACAAAATCTCGGTATCTTCTCTCAAGGTAATTACTCCGGGTATTCTGACGAATGAAATAATAATCACTTGGCAATTAAATTTGAATGTCTTTTGTGTTTCTGAAGTCGCAGTGGTTTATTAAACAAAACCAGGGCGTTTTTCGGTGTTAATGAGCGTTCAAGTGATAATATTTTGCTCGTTGTGGAGATGAATTTTCAGTCTCGCCTCCGCACCGCGCATCACCGCAGTATGGTCTAAGATTCGCAAAAAGTGGAGGAAAAAAAAAAGAAAAAAAAAAAAAGAACCAGAAAAACAGAAAAACAATTTCTAATCAATTTATCATTTATCAACTTTCAAGACATAACGTTAATCACTGATAACACGTCCTTTTAATAAGTAGTTTGAACGCAGAAAAGTAACTGTAAAGTTTTAAAGAAGGCGTAAGTGGTTGAAAGTGATGATTCAAGATTATTTTTTTTCCCCCCACTGATTTTCGGCCACTTTTATTCGATCCCAGACCAAGGTACTTAAAATAATGGGTATGCTCGACTCGCTTCCCGCGTCATCCTCAGTGGCATGTAGTTCAAATCACTACAGCCAAGATGGCCGACAAAAGAAGAAAACTTATACTTGTTCCAGAAAACATCGGGCTTCCCTCTCCAGAGAAAAGCAGAAAACAGCCCGATGTTTTCTGGAAAGAGTATAAGTTTTCTTCTTTTGTCGGCCATCTTGGCTGTAGTGATTTGAACTGCGCGCCACTGAGGATGACGCGGGGAGCGAGTCGAGCATACCTGTTAAATGTAAGTACCTTACTCCTAGACCATAGTGTGTCGCGCCATTTCCGATCGTTTGAAGATGTCGCCGCACAAGGTACAATAAATTGACATTTTATGGGATAGTCTTAGAATTTTCAATTAAAATTGTTAGAGCGTACTAGCTGGCTATCATAACAATAAATTATGGTTCACGGCAAAGCATCTAAATGCAAAACCAATACATTATATGCAGTAGAATCGAATTCAATAGTCAATGAAACGCACCTACAGGGTGTCCGAGAAATGTGTTCACACTTTTGCTGTGAGCGCCTATGGTTGATTGTAAAAATCTGAAAAATTCAGAAATAATCTATTACTACTCATCACAGATGCAAGTATTTTCATGCATTATAGTCAAACACTGAACTGAACTATGTAATATTTTCTCAACCGATGGAATCATTGGTGAATTGAAAAATGCCATCAATTATACGCCAAATGGTAGCTAAAGTTTGAACCTTTCTCCAACAACCACCAGATTCATTTCAAATTGTATCGTAAACGGAAATTAAACGATTCAGAAGGAAAACGTGAGCAACTTTTCAATTGGATTTTTAAGGAAAAACCGGCAGAGTTAGTTTCAAATAAGGAGGCTGGGGGCCTACCTGTAATCTTTGGGGGAAATTTGATCGTGTCCTTCCTTTGGAAACTTACGATGAAACAGCAGAAGATTGGAAACAAGGCTTTGTATTAGAAGCTAGGGTTCAGGGTTCAGGGGTCGAAAAGTTTGTTTTTCGCCTCCGGAAGTTTCTTTGTATTCTACGGGATTAAAGCTCTGAAAAGTTTCAAAGATTACAGATCAACACGGCCTGCAGGTGTAGCACTGGGAAGCGAATTAATTTCCGGGATCGACCAACAGGGGGTGTGAAAAATCACTCTGTTTCACTATAGGTATATGACGCTTATGGAAAAAAGAGGAAACAGTGGCGAAGCGTGCAAATCGATGCAACATGGAAACGACGGAAGGTCTTTAAAACGCATGGAAAAGCTCGAACTGGTTATGAACTCACAGTTCTACTTTTTCTCACAAGTTTAAATATAGCCAAAATACGCTGTCAGATACTATACATCATCTGAATATAGCCTAATGGGTCTGTTGCATACTTTTGCTACAACAATATAGAACCTTGATTCTTATGGAAAATCGGCGAAAATAACGATGCGCTCATTAAAAACGTTCAAAAACCACTCATTAACTCAGGAATACACTTCAATTTCAAACAGCCCGCGCTACACTAGACACTATTTGCACCGGTATACTACTACATAGACGGAACCACCGTGCATAAGTAAACAACGTCGTAACTACAAAATAGTGGAATTTCTTTTTTAATACGTGAATTTATATGCATTTACTGTCTGGTCTTTTCAGTTTATCAAAGATTACAAAATAATATAAGAAATGTACGCATCTAAACGAAACATTCCAATGTTTGTAAGTTCTGTTCATGCATGTGTATATAAACGAGATGGTTCCATCTATGTAGTTATAAGTCGGTGATATAGTGTCTAGTGTAGCGCGGGTTGTTTGAAATGGAAGGTATTTTCTGAGTTAATGAGTGGATTTTGAAAGTTTTTAATGTGCGCATCGTTATTTTCGCCGAATTTAACGTTAGAAACAATGAGTTATATTGATGTAGCAAAAGTACGCAACAGACCCATTTTCGAGCATCAATGATCCGCCTAGTTTTAATAAATGTATTCCACAATATTTAGAAATGTGATCAGTAACTATGGCATTTAATAATAAACAGCGGACCTATTATTTATACTTCATCCCTAAAGTGATTGTTAAGACTGTCCATCAATGATGCTAATTAGCGAGTCCCATTCCCATTAGGTAAAGAATATTCTCGGATAGCTTAACAAAACAGGCACTTTGACTATGACTACCATAGAGCAACACGACAGTTTTACTATTTTGAATCAAAAACGTCACTCACAGACATAGACAGTCATAACGATCAGTTTAGAGAACAAATAACGATCTACAAAAATCTAAAGCGGGAGATTCCAATCTAATAATACAGTCGCTCCATGAGATGTGGCCAATAAGAGATGACATTTATTTGCATATGTATATCATGGTACCATTAATTGGCTGTTAATCACTACTCTGGCGGCCAGTTATTTTGTGAAATTTCCTTCCCAGCATAGAAAGAGTGACGAAATTAAGATAGGAATCTTCCATTATTAGTGCCCATAACACAGCTATTACGGGATAGCGTATTTGAAAGCATTTTATGAGCTTACGAGTGGGACTTCGTAAGTTTTTAGTGCTATCATCCATTAGCGGATCCGTGAACAAGGGGGAAGGGGGAGAACTAATTCTCCCCAGGTGACCGCTCCGCCCCCTCTATACGTTTGTCTCTCTCCCTTCCCACCTTATTTCGCCCCCTTTTCGGCCAAACGGGGAGGGGGGGATGGGATTACCACCTCCTTCGCTCCCCGTATCTTCCAATGACACCATTGTTATTTAACTGTGTAGATTTCTACATCAGAAACGACCCTTAAATCACGTGTGCCAAAAGTTTTAAATAGCCTCATTAGAGAATGGCGTTAAGTAATAAGCACAAAATGACAACTCTGAAGAGCAGGAAAGAAAGGTCCTTTTATGAATGGATCAATGAACTATGAGCGTAGAAAATGCTAATGCGACCGTATATAATGAATTTCAACCAATCATAAATCGATCCTTAGGCGATTCCCGGGTAAGCCTCAAACCAATCGATAGTTTTGCATAGGCCCAAGTTTGGAGGAGGGAGGAAACCGACACTCGATTATTCGCACACCGTCTGGTTGCCAAATAGATGCGTTTCCGCTGATTCCCTGGAGGGTTATATTCATCGGAAAGAAGAAGCACTCGTTTTGTTATTTTTCTGTCGGTGGATAAAATTTATAGAAGCACGCCTCAAACCCTTGAGAGTATGGAGACTCAGATTCTGCGAATTAAAATGATGTGCTATGCTTCGTCTGGTCTCCGTAGATCTGATGAAAATTCTAATTCAGTATTGATGTATATTCTAGCTGTATCTAAGCGCACCTAATCTCAATTCTAGTAAGGTTTTTTTCCTCTTGCAATTTAAGTAAAATCGATACCGTCTTTATATAATCATACCGGGATGCTCCGTTGGAGCTTATGAGGCCAGTGTTGTATTGTTATGAATTTAACCCACAGTAAAACGGCGGTTTTCAATGTATTTACAGTTATAGTTTTTTTTAAAGATTTGAGGAATGATTTTCGACCTTCAATGTCCAAGTGTCAATCTTTGATACTTTCAAAATGAATAACCCAGAAACGAAAAATAAACCCAACATGTGGGTTGGAAAACTATTTTAACTTTATTGTAGAGAATGCAACATATCTTATAGAAATCAAAATCGAAGGATGTGTTTCTTCGGAATTTTAAAATTTGTGAAAAATGGTGCTCCCTAAAATAAAAAAAAATGAAAATTGCAAGTTTCTGGTCGACGTAACTTATTGAAAGAAAGAAAAAAAATTCCAGGTTTTCCGTGCAAACCATCTTAAAATCTGCGTATTAAACATATTTAGCGAGATATCTGTGCCTAAAGGTTTCTACTTTGACCCTCTGCCCCCCTCTAAAAATCACTTAAAAAATGCAAAATTTCGGAGATGCATTACTAATGTTAAATTCAATTAATGCCCAAGGTTTAGCCGAAATCAGGCCATGAGCGAAACAGGACCGCTTTTGAATAAACACTGCTTTATATTAGAAAATCGATTTTTTTTTTTTTTTTTTTTTTTTCGAAAAACTGCCTGGGCATATGCAAAGCGTTTATCAAGCGTGGGAACTAATGACCCCAGTTCCAACTATAAATTACTCACATAAAATATAGAGGAAAAAAATTAAGTATTTAGGATCCGCATAGTGACTAAATCCACTCTATGTGGAAACAGTGGAGGCATATGAATGCACCTGTGTATTCAGAGTGTCTCAACTTAGAGGCGCGTTCGTTGCAATGGTAACCAAATCAACACGGGAATATGAGAGAAAATAAATACGGTAAATACGGTAATGCTACTCGTTCTAAAGCCGTAGATGGGTTGAGACTATCTCTAGTCCCACCGTATTTTAACCGTATCTACGGTCGCGAGGAGCGAGATTGCCACATCCCTCAGAGAGACGCTCGAATTTTCATTATTTGAGCAGCAAAGATTAACATTGCAGGTTTCAAAAAGTTTTCAGCAAATAGTTGCAGGGCATGTTTTTAATGGCGAAATTAAACTTGATAGTTAATGCTAACACTGTAAATCCAAAAAAGCACACCTTCTAAGCCACTCTACTCTGAGTTTAGTTCTAAGAAACTCTTCGGGTTTTTTTTTTTATTTTTTTTTTCTTTCAAAAAGATATGAGCAATGATAAATTATGACTTTTCCAGTAGAAGCTTGTGTACGCACATTTGTAGCTCTGCAAAAAAAAAGCGTTTGAAAATTTCACATTCCTTTTTCGATAGTTTCAAGTGAACCAAACCGCACTTACTTTGGTTTCATTTATTTCCTACTTTCAATATCATATACAGCATATTCGCGGGTTTCCGTAAGACCAAAGGTTCCACACAATTTAAATATTTTATTGACAGCGACCACAATTTTTTTATATTTGATTGCAAACGCGTGTGTGTTTTTTTTTAAGCGTGCCGTATATATACGGTGCGCTTCTTGTTTTCATTTTCATATCTAATATATAAGTCCAATGCCTTGCTTATGGCAAAACCTTGGCGGGAAAGGTTTGAAAAATTAAAAACGTGTTTTCTTAAAACTGGTTTCATTAATCGTTAATTTATTGCTGCAATCCAGGAGGTCTCGGCGTCTATTTTCTTAAAATTGTAAAAGTTTTGGTATTCCTGTTAATTTCAATAAGTTATTAAGCGTCAAAGTCGAATTCCTTCAAACGAGAATTCCATACAGGTCCAGCAACCTAAGTCATTTGTGCCAACCTATGAGTCAAAATTCAAAGGCAGGAGGGGGGTGGAAACATCTCCCGCAGGAACCCTCTTTGCCCCTCGCCTTTGGGCTCCACCGGTAACAAGATTTCTTCACGGTGCATTAAGCGGTCGTAAATGTGTCAACATCTGTTTGACGAGGGTACATCGATAAGAAGCGACGAGGTATTGATGAAGAGCGGGAGGGGTATAGAAAAGAGAGAGGCTCATTCATATCCTTAAGGTACCGTTCTAGAATTCATCCCTTTATTGTCTCGATGCAGAAAAGATTATGAATAGCAGCACTTTCCAATGTACATAGATATACAGTATCACAGGGTAATGTAATCTTTTTTGCACGGATGCAGTAAATGGTTGAATTCTAGAACGCTACCTATGTAGACCTGTTTAGTGATGACGTCACGATCAGAATTAGTTCCAAACAAATGCTCTATCTCGCTCACTCTCGTGGATCTACCAGATCCAAATTTTCGAACGCAAATTCATGCTAGTTAACCAACAGTTTTCTCAAATTTTATTGCACCATTAGATTCCACTTGCCTTAAAGTATCTTTTCACTGTAACATAATTCCTAAAAGATCACAAGCGAATTTACAATCACAGTTATACCGAAAGACGTTCTACGTTTTGTCCTTGTCTTACTCACGGTCTCTTATGGTAGTATCACCGCCATGACACTCAATCATTCTAACTTCTCTTCGTATCGAAGCTATTGTTCGAGGTACAACACATGCCGTGATGGTGCTGATGAGCCTATATCCTAGAATTTTGTGCTCTTAAGAAACTGATAACTGTGATTGTGCATCGATGCGCGATGTTTCAAAAAGTGTGTGATAGCGGGCTCATATTTTATCACTGAGAAAAAAGTGGCTGTTAAAACTGTAAGAATAGAACCATAGATGATTTCGCCTTATTTCAATCATGAGACCTATCGTTGCTGTAGTCAGCGCGCTTGAATCTACACGAATTCTGATTGTCTCTATGGAATTTCGATTATTTCTATGGGAAATAAAGCGCGGGAATATATATCCAATCGGAAAATTTTTTGAAACAATCGGAAATTTTTATAAGGGACGTGGAACCCAATGGTGTGATAAACACAACGTGTAAAGAACGTGTTGTTTACTAGCACTTGTATTTGAAAATTTGGACTGTGTTTCGTATGGGAAAACCCACGAGAGCGAGTGAGACGGAGCCTTTTTTTGGGAAACCCAAATTTTTTTTCATGACGTCACACTAAACAGGTCTTTGCATCGGAAACATTTGAAATTCTGGGAGATCGGCAAATTGAAAGCCCCTCAATGAGCGTCGATGGAATCAAGGGATTTTTGAGGACATTTTTGGCGTTTTGTTGAAAAATAGGTGTTTAAAATCCAGAACACAGGGAGCCAGAGGGGTAAAATTCGCATTAATTGCTCTAAAAAGTGAGAGGGGCTGTCACGTGTCTTCCACCCCTGGACAGCTTCCTCGCTGCGGCTATGGAATTGACTCTGGAATAACTTATTTACCTATCCTAAAAAGTTCGTTGCGTGTACAAAATTTTTCACTGGAAGCTTCTTCAAATTTTGGAAACTATAGGTCCATATGGAACTTTGCTTTTCCAACACGAAAAATGATATCGACCGACGGCAACAGAAAAAAAAAGAAATAATATGACAATGCGTTATAGTGAATAATGGCATAGTTTTAACTGTAAACTTTCGATACTTTTCAAGAAAATAAATGGGGAGAGGGGGAATTAAAATCCACAAACCTCTTAAACCTCCACACCTACTAATCTATACCCCTAGAATGCTTGATGTGTAAAGGGCACTTGAAATGGTTAGTTCTGTATATTAAAGGATTATTGTTTCATGAATTCGCAAGTGTTCCATTTATGCATATTACGTATCTACATCGTGACAATCGCAACAAGTGCTGACAGCACCTAAAACGGAAAAAAAGATAAAAAAAACTGTTTATTATTTAGAATCACGGCTTTTCCGAATATGACACTTTTTGACTTCAAAAGAACGCCACCTCATGTTTGATCCCTGAACAAGCCGTTTAAAAGGTGGAGGGATTTAGAAATATCTATTGTCTATAGTTTATGTGGGTAAAAAAGATCGAGCCTTATCAAATAATTTTCTCTTTTCAGCTTTCAATGGGTTTGTTGCAAACTTTTGCTACAGTGCTATAGAGTTTTGATTCTGATGTAAAATTGTCTGAAAATTACATTGGCGGCATCAAATAGTCATAAAATCCACTAATAAACCCAAAAAACGCATTATAAAGAAAGCCAAAATTGCAGTCGTAAAGCCGAACAATCTGTGCACGCGCACGACGAACATCAGAGATAGGTGACCCATTCTCCCCTTTTTCGTTAAGGGGGGGGGGGGGGAGAAAATATCTCTACAGTCAAACTGTGATTTTAAAAATGTGCATGGTCAAGATGTTGTCTTTTGTGAAGGGGGCGGGGGGGGGGGGGAAACAAAATACCAAGAACAGGGTGTTTCAAAACTTGAGTGCCAAACTTATGGAGTGTATTTTTTGGGGGCAACATACATATATATAAGACTTTATTTTCCTACATGAGTATGTGCTGCAATTGTTTCTTTTCTGAGCTAGAGCCCTCCAAAGTTTTGAAAACAAAAAACAAAAAACAAACACAAAAAAACAACGCCTTTGACTCATCTCCTTACAGATACATCTGATCTAAATTTATTTTTTTCATAATTTCTCACCAAACAAGCTCAATTGGACAGCACTTGTCACAAAAGAACCGAGTGACATTTTTGATAAAATTGAGTTATTGATTGATAGAGCTAGCAATACTGAATCTCGAAGCAACAAGTGCTTCTTCTGTAATAACAACTATTTCCCGTCAAAATTCCAGGTAAAAGTGAGCTGGTGAGCCTCATTGATGTCACTGTCCATATGATGAAATAAAATGAGAACTTGGTTCCTTTGGCTGATTAGGTTAAACCTTAATCCGAGTCACGTAAAGAACCAACTCCGACTTGGTTCCTTTCAGTGGCGGCTCGTGCGATTTGGCAACCATGCTTTTTTACCATTTAAACCTATGCAAAAGTATCGATATCTTGGGGGTGCATTGCACCTCCTGAAGATCGATTGTTTTACATAGGTTTAAATGGAGGGATTCCACTGTTGCCACATTGCACGAGCCGCCACTGGTTCCTTTTATAGAATTGGGAACGGACTTAAGTCCGGATTAACGGATTTTAAAATAATCAACAGTGTAAACCAACTCTGCCGTTTGGTTTCTCTTAGAGTTTCGTTTTTCGTGATTATGCCAAAAAAAAAAAGAAGAAAGGAACCAAGTCACTTTAAACGCTAAAAATTAAGAACCTTTCCTACGTAGTAAATTCCACTTTTCCGGTGTTGAAATGCAAAAACACAACACGGTAGTTGAATGAAATCAAAACGTAAGTAATTCCAAGTTTTTTGTTTAAATGCTAGCTCTTCAACTTTGGACTCAATTTTCTCGAGATCAGCTCCATGTTGAATGCTGTCTAATTATTATCATTGCTAGCAAAAGCATTAAAGCTGTTCAGACTTTAGTGGCACGCTTTTCCAACACCTGCGTGTTGGAATTTTCCCTGCTTGTTTTTTTTTTTTTTTTTTTTTTTTTTTTTTTTTTTTTTTTTTTAGCGCCTTCAATCATATGGATAGGCAAAATTAATAACAAAAAGTAGGACTATTTATCTATACCCACTAATCTTGAGCGAGCTAGCGTTAATTTCTACTTGGGACCTGACTAAAACGATTAAAAGCATCGAACTCAAACACGTCTTTCTCAAAATAATACATTTTATTGATTATATGAGTAGACGCTTGGGTATACTCGTGAGGTCTTCGTTTACCGTAGAGTTTTGAAAAAGAAAAAAAATAATATAATAAATAAAAGAAAGTGTAATTTTTTGTGTAATACTATATCTGGTCATTTATTTCGGGGAAGCGGCAACCATCCCTTTTTCTCTCCTTTTCTGTCCGTCTTCCAAGTTTCGATCTATCGCCTCCTATGCCACCCACTACGCCCACGCTCACGGCCTTTCTCACCCCTATTCCTGTCTCTCTCTGGAGGCGAACCCAGGAATTTGTTCCTCTCTCTCTCTCTCTCTCTCTCTCTCTCTCTCTCTCTCTCTCCCTCTCTCTCTCTCTCTCTCTCTGCACTCAACAAAATACGAGAGAGAGAAAGAGAGAGAGAGAGAGAGAGAGAGTTAGAGAGAGAGAGAGAGAGAGAGAGAGAGAGAGTTAGAGAGAGAGAGAGAGAGAGAGAGAGAGAGAGGGAGAGAGAGGGAGAGAGTTAGAGAGAGAGTTAGAGAGAGAGAAAGAGGGAGAGAGAGAGAGAGAGGGAGGGAGAGAGAGGATACATTTCTGGATCCACTTTCGTCCCTAACCACCATCAACTATCATACCCCCTTCCCCTCCCCGCATGTATATATTTGGCAACTGTTCAAATGAAATCATTCTACGACGCGGGTGTATAGTACAAAACTTCAACGTCTCCGATGTTTCTTCCCTACTTTTTTCTGTAACAAACAGACGAATTTATACGCTCGTGGCTTGAAAACGACTTGGCTTTAAATTACCTCTATTTCCTAAAGTCCGTAACCGCAACTTTATCGAACTGTAAAAGTCCATACTTCACTCTCTTTTGTTTAACATCCAGTTACGAACGTCTTACCATTTTTTAGAACTATCAAAATGAACTTGATGAAGAGATTGCTCACGGGTATATCTACAAAATCAAATTTCCTCAGTGGGAGTCTGAAAATGTCTAATTGAGTTAGATAAGGGTTCATTGGCATAAATAAAATTTCTGGAAGAGGGAGGAGGGAACACAAGCCACATCCCGTTTATGAGATAGCTTCTCCTCAAAATCATACGTTTCCCCTTCTTTTTCTTTCTTTTTTTTCTCCTTTCCTACCCCATTGTTTCTTTTACTATTTTCTACTGGTACTTGCCCCTCTGTCTCCCGTAATTACGCCAAAAAAGCCCAATCCCCTTACCTCTAGAAAACAACTTTAAACAAATGTTTAATGCAGGATTGCCGATTCGCGGTTTAACACAAAGAATCTTCAAAAATTGAAAGCGCGCAGTTTTAATTTTAAAAGATTGGTCCTGCGAGTCAAAGAATCGATAAACCTCAAACCCACATTATGAGATCAAATTCTGAAAAAATAACTCTGATCAAAAAATTAATAATTTGAAAAAGATATGGTTTAAACCCCAAATCGGAGGTTTCCGATAGACGCTACTTTTTATAGAGGCGATTGAAATGGAAACTATGCGATGAAAATTATGATGTATCGATCTAAACCTGTCTTAGATCAATCGAGTGTAACTTGGATTATTGCGAAGGTGGCGTTACTTTCAGAAATATCAAAACTTAAAAATTACTCGGAACGTTTAAATTTTTGCTGTTTTCTCCGATAAGAAATACATATTATTTTGACTCATTCTTATCATTTAAAGAAAAAAAAATGTTGTACTCCACTATAAGAAATTTCAAACAACAAACATAATTAATTATACTAAAGAAACCACAACGAACCATCTCGCATCCGTCGCAAAAAGGTCACAAGACCGCTAAAGTATTTATACAATGCAGAATCAGCAAGAGAACTGTCTACACAGCTCACAGTATTTCTCGATTGAATAAAAATGCAGACTCTTTCCCAAGGACTGCTGAGCACTGTTTTTTCCTCCTGAAAGTGCACAAAGTTGTACAAACTTTGCCGGTCTCCTGATTCAAAACATGTGCTAAGGCGCGTAATGAGGCATGTATAACACTCCGTGAAAGTGAATTGGCTCCATTATTTTCAGTGTCCCCATTTCCGTGGACATGTCTCCTACTTCCATTTTAAAAGTGGGGGAAAAATTCCACGCGGGAAAGGAAGCTTCCATTCTCACCGTCTGAAAAACGTAGCGGGTAAGAATTTTTCTCCTGTAGTTCGAATCCAAGTTCTTCGCAACTTTTATGCAATCGAAAGGTGGGAGAGAAAAAAACGGTCAGAGAAATGTGAAGTTTCTCCATAACTCAGTTTTCTCGAAAGTTTCCCCCGGAACAAAACAAGAGGACCGCTGCGCGCATCTCTGCGTTTGGAGAGAAAAGTGTTATTTTTCTTCTTTCTCTCTGTTTGTTTTGTTTGCTCATAAATCGCTGGATTTGTTCTTTTCCCATCGAATCTATGAAGAAAATATTTTCCTCGAGACAACCGAGTAATTGAATGCTGTGCAAGCGCTTCGCAAAGACATCACAGAGGAAGACTTGGGCACTATACCCGAGAATGCGGGCCTGTTACAAACTTTTGCTATAGCGTTACAGAAAGTCGGATTCTTTGTGAAATCTCGTAAAAATCACATCAAAAGCATCGGAAAGTCTTAGATTCCACTCAGAAACTCAATTGTGTGATTAAACAAAATTCTATAGGATGGCGGTGAAATGAGCGAGGCATAGAGGCATAGAGGGTTTTAGTAATGGCGACATCCGGTGGTGAGAGTTCCAAACAAAGACAAACGGTCTCTCTCGCTCTCACATAACCCCCATGTACTTACTGCCATCTCACTCTAATTCCAAAAATCGCATACAGAGACATCTTTCGTTGAAAATTTTTGCCGAAATGAAAACCTTGAGAAATTTTAATGCGATTTTGATCATAATGCGTCTTAAAACAAGGCCCTGTATACGAATTAGAGAGATGTATGTTTGGAACTTTATGCGAGTTTTATCACAACCGATTGCGACCGATATGAGTGCATTGTTGTGGTTGTTGGCTAACCGTTGACTTCGCACTAAAACCGTCTTTTACAGCTTTCTCTATGAATCACTTTTCTCAGCAGAGTAAGTTGCGACTGAATGGTCATTGTAGCTCATACTTATTCGACCGCCATCATGGAATTTTTTAAACGTATTAATAGTATTTGTGAGTGTATTTTGAGACTTTTTGATGTGATTTCCACGCGATTTACAAAGGATTCGACCCTCCAAAACGTTGTAAGAATAGTTTGCATCTGAATTATTGAAGACGGTCAGCACCGTCTTGGGCGGGACGAGGGAGTGAGGGGTTATGAACCAATTTAACATTGCGGCTTATGGAGCCTAGTCGTGAAGGTATTTCATAAGAATGATAAATACTTCAGGTTTTTAAAAGTACATAAATATAATAAGAGCATCGGCTTTATGTTAAATATGAAATTGACTAGCTAAAGGGAAAGTTTCGGTCAATATATCCAAGATGTATTTACGATAGAAAGTGCAGCAGTTAACCAACTCACTGTATCAGATTGAACACTGACTGATCGATTATTTTCTCCGCAATTATCAAAGAACCGACGCCTTAAATTGACCCAAATTTTTGGTTGAAAGGTACAAACAAAGTATACTGTACTATACATAACATATAAAAAACTATTCCCAAAAATTATCGATTGTAATAGGTTTGCAGCTTTGGGCAAAAATTATTTTTTGAATAATCATGAATAACTAACTAAAATCATATTCACATCATTCTCATGTTATTCTTATTAAGAAGCCGAAGTTTCAACACAACCAGTCATCAATCTTCAGACAGTAGAAAATTCTGGCTGTGCGAAAACCTCGATTCCTTAATACGAATAATATAAGAATAATTTGATTATATTTATAGTTAAATATTCATGATTATTCAGAAGACAAATTTTGCCCAACTTTGCACTGGTTTGAAGAGCGAAATTCCATAAGAGCTCATGCTTAATGTGCAGTGGTCGATGATGATTTTTGTTGAATAAAAAGGTTATGGAATAGGTATGAGGCATCTTTCCCTACATAATCTTTTCTCAAGACCATTCAAAAGCAAAAAATGCCGACTGAGCAGATGCTTCTATTACGAAGTAGTCTTTTTTCTTTAACTTAATTTCAATCATGTTTGTCCAGCGGTTTGGTCAACTACGAGCATATATGAGTATAGTTTTTCGAGATATTCCTCAGATATCTTTCACAAAGAATGTGGCTGTCTTCCTCGTTAGTAAAAGGTTATTCGATGTGACTCTTGTGATTTTCTATTCCAAGAGTCGGACCTTTCTTGAGAAGACCTACCTTGATGCAACGTCTAGAAAAACCTGCATGAACCAATCGTTCAGAAGAGCGCAGTGGTGCCAAGTTTAGAAGCAAATTTTAATAGTTTTAACTCCGAATCCAAAGGAGAAAGAAGGGATGTCTATCCCTGAGATCTGGCAGGTATGAGTGAGCAACGTTCGTTATGTATTCGAGAAGAGCACGAACGCGCGTTTGAACAAGGTCTCGATTCCGGGAAAAATTCCAGAAAATAGAGGTGAAGGTAATAATGCTACTCGTTCATTTCATCCCACCCCTCTCCCCCTCACGGTTCCTCTCTTTGCCTCATTCCAACCTTTCCGCACCCTTTTAGCCCATGGTCGCAAGTTGGAACCGCTGTCATGCCATTGGATGTTGCCATTGGACAACTAGCGCAGCGGATCCTCAGAGTTGCCGAATTTACTTTTTAAAATCTTTGTATAAATAAAAGGAAGATCCGTTCAAAATTGAGTCGTTCCTTGAAACAAATGTACAGTTTGTTCGAACGATTCTTTGAAATGAACAAGCCAACTCTTACACCACTGCCACGAGAACGTAGCTCAGTGAACTTGTTAAGAAAAATCTAGATTTGTTTCGGAAACTAATTGCTGGAGCAACTTTTAATATTACACAGGGTGTCTAAAAAGTCAGGAGCCATAAAGGCGAACATTTCAGCAACGATTTCGAATGGATAAAAACACTTGGATTTGTGTTCGCTTGATTGAAGGGGATATTTTTTTGGGAAATTCCCATGTTCTGCATCCTCTAGGAGAGACGGAACCAGAGGTCTACTCTCCTAAATTGTATATTTCAAATGGAGACCCCCAATTTTATCACAGATTCGGAAAAAACGCAAAACTCTATTCAAAGCAGTGCGTGTCAATACATACGCGGATACAGGAAATAAATCTTTCTCTCCTCCCATTTGAACGCATATGTGTTAGAAAAGGATAGAAGAGGGGCCCCATCAATCACGTGGCTTTAGCCCTTTATCCGTCCTTTTCAACAACCCTAACATTCATATGGGAGGAGAGAGAGAGCAAGACAATCTCCTGGATTCACCTATGCTGTTCAATATCGATTTCCGATTTCGGTATATCGGTTATGAAACCTTAAAGAGCCTCTGATTAACGCCACCAAATGATCGAGTAATTTTGACCTTTTGAGAGGTTTAATTGGACGTCTGGAGGTTCAGTAAATAACTTTTGGTTCGAGTCAAAATCGCAATCATAAATAGAATGATAATCTTCAGCAATCACTTTATTCCTGTATGGGACTTGAAGCTTTTTTTTCTTTCCTCAGAGGCTCGGTAGTGATAAAACTAGGGTTGCACTTTACCAAAGTCGACAACAATCCTAATTGAAGTTTGGTACTCGCGTCCGACATATTGTCACTTACTACAACTGAAAACTGCGCCGGCGTTTAATATATGATCTAAAGTTCAAGTCTCAAAACCATTTGATTTTTCTCCCTCAGGGAAAGCAGTTCTTAGCGCCCTCCAGCGGATTGAAAGATCTACAGCTTCTCTGCCTGGGATTAAATCGAATGAATGATTCGCTCACGCGAATTGAATCGATCACATTGAATGAACTGTTTACGTTGCTATTCTACGTGCGCGATTTCTTTCTACGAGCTTCTATAACAACTATATACGCGAGTGAAAAACGCGGTTCGCACTGTACAAACAGTCTGTACCTATTCAATTAATAAGTTTTCTCCCCCCCCCCTCTCTCTCTCTCTCTCTCTCTCTCTCTCTCTCTCTCTCTCTCTCTCTCTCTCTCTCTCTCTCTCTCTCTCTCTCTCTCTCTCTCTCTCTCTCCCCTCTCTCTCTCTCTCTCCTCTCTCTCTCTCTCTCTCTCTCTCTCTCTCTCTCTCTCTCTCTCTCTCTCTCTCTCTCTCTCTCTCTCTCTCTCTCTGTCCTCTTTTGGCATGCAATACACCTTGGTGCCCGCCGAACCTGCACACCCTGCCCATCCCCCAATCTACCGTTTGCACTTATTCATCTCATCTATACTTCTTGAAAATAACAAGCGAAAGTTAAAGGAAATTGCGTGGAGGAGGGGGCAAGAGGCCGGCAAGAAGGGAGAAAAATAAACCGCTTTGTGCTCTGGTTTTTTTTTTGTTTTTTTTTTTTTTGTTTTTTGTTTTTTTTATTTATACTCGCTTCGTCTCATTGTTACGATGATGAAAATCCTGCAGTGTGTATTTTTCTTTTGCCTGGTCTATCTCCATTCATACCAGGGAAAATTGGAATCTTTTACGGTGGAGGAGGAGGAGGAGCAGAGAAGGACTATGGGGTTCGCCGCGCCAAAGCGTGTAGAAAAACTGTGAGCAGGGGGAAAAAATCGTTTCTTATTAATAGTTTTGATTCATTTTTTTTTTTTTTTTTTTAAATATAATTTAAGTTTTTTTTTCTCTCGACAAAAGAATTGCTAATGCGCGTGTACGGGTCCGAGTGGGGCTTTTGTAAGCATTTTTTACGGACGAGAATGAACTATTGATTTCGTATTAAAATACAGTAAACAAAACAATGAGAGTGTCATTGACGAGTAAAACTAAAAAAAATATATATTTATTCGATGAAAAATCTTGAACTTGAGACCTCAATGGCGAGGAAAGATACGATTCCGTGATATATTTTGTTCAAAACTGGCTGAAGCAAAATTAAGCAAAAAAAGACAAAAATTACAAATTAGTCTGATATTGCTCACTTGTCAACACTGTCTTCGGTAGTCTCACGTATTCTTCTTTTTTTTTAAGCGTGCCGTATATATACGGTGCGCTTCTTGTTTTCATTTTCATATCTAATATATAAGTCCAATGCCTTGCTTATGGCAAAACCTTGGCGGGAAAGGTTTGAAAAATTAAAAACGCATTTTCTTAAAACTGGTTTCATTAATCGTTAATTTATTGCTGCAATCCAGGAGGTCTCGGCGTCTATTTTCTTAAAATTGTAAAAGTTTTGGTATTCCTGTTAATTTCAATAAGTTATTAAGCGTCAAAGTCGAATTCCTTCAAACGAGAATTCCATACAGGTCCAGCAACCTAAGTCATTTGTGCCAACCTATGAGTCGAAATTCCAAGGCAGGAGGGGGGTGGAAACACCCTTCACAGAAACCCTCTTTGCCCCTCGCCTTTGGGCTCCACCGGTCTCAAGATTTCTTCACGGTGCATTAAGCGTAACACACACGCATCGTAAAAGTGTCAAAATCTGCTTGACGAGGGTACATCGATAAGAAGCGACGAGGTATTGATGAAGAGCGGGAGGGGTATAGAAAAGAGAGAGGCTCATTCATATCCTTAAGTAGACCTGTTTAGTGATGACGACACGATCAGAATTAGTTCCAAACAAATGCTCTATCTCGCTCACTCTCGTGGATTTACCAGATCCAAATTTTCGAACGCGAATTCATGCTAGTTAACCAACAGTTTTCTCAAATTTTATTGCACCATTAGATTCCACTTGCCTTAAAGTATCTTTTCACTGTAACATAATTCCTAAAAGATCACAAGCGAATTTACAATCACAGTTATACCGAAAGACGTTCTACGTTTTGTCCTTGTCTTACTCACGGTCTCTTATGGTAGTATCACCGCCATGACACTCAATCATTCTAACTTCTCTTCGTATCGAAGCTATTGTTCGAGGTACAACACATGCCGTGATGGTGCTGATGAGCCTATATCCTAGAATTTTGTGCTCTTAAGAAACTGTGAGTGTGACAAGGACAAAACATAGGACTCTCTTCGATATAACTGTGATTGTGCATCGATGCGCGATGTTTCAAAAAGTTTGTGATAGCGGGCTCATGTTTTATCACTGAGAAAAAAGTGGGTGTTAAAACTGTAAGAATAGAACCATAGATGATTTCGCCTTATTTCAATCATGAGACCTATCGTTGCTGTAGTCAGCGCGCTTGAATCTACACGAATTCCGATTGTCTCTATGGAATTTCGATTATTTCTATGGGAAATAAAGCGCGGCAATATATATCCAATCGGAAAATTTTTTGAAACAATCGGAAATTTTTATAAGGGACGTGGAACCCAATGGTGTGATAAACACAACGTGTAAAGAACGTGTTGTTTACTAGCACTTGTATTTGAAAATTTGGACTGTGTTTCTTATGGGAAAACCCACGAGAGCGAGTGAGACGGGGCCTTTGTTTGGAACCAATTTTTTTCATGACGTCACACTAAACAGGTCTTTGCATCGAAACATTTGAAATTCTGGGGGATCGGCAAATTGAAAGCCCCTCAATGAGCGTCGATGGAATCAAGGGATTTTTCAGGACATTTTTGGCGTTTTGTTGAAAAATAGGTGTTTAAAATCCAGAACACAGGGAGCCAGAGGGGTTAAATTCGCATTAATTGCTCTAAAAAGTGAGAGGGGCTGTCACGTGTCTTCCACCCCTGGACAGCTTCCTCGCTGCGGCTATGGAATTGACTCTGGAATAACTTATTTACCTATCCTAAAAAGTTCGTTGCGTGTACAAAATTTTTCACTGGAAGCTTCTTCAAATTTTGGAAACTATAGGTCCATATGGAACTTTGCTTTTCCAACACGAAAAATTATATCGACCGACGGCAACAGAAAAAATAAAGAAATAATATGACAATGCGTTATAGTGAATAATGGCATAGTTTTAACTGTAAACTTTCGATACTTTTCAAGAAAATAAATGGGGAGAGGGGGAATTAAAATCCACAAACCTCTTAAACCTCCACACCTACTAATCTATACCCCTAGAGTGCTTGATGTGTAAAGGGCACTTGAAATGGTTAGTTCTGTATATTAAAGGATTATTGTTTCATGAATTCGCAAGTGTTCCATTTATGCATATTACGTATCTACATCGTGACAATCGCAACAAGTGCTGACAGCACCTAAAACGGAAAAAAAGATAAAAAAAACTGTTTATTATTTAGAATCACGGCTTTTCCGAATATGACACTTTTTGACTTCAAAAGAACGCAACCTCATGTTTGATCCCTGAACAAGCCGTTTAAAAGGTGGAGGGATTTAGAAATATCTATTGTCTATAGTTTATGTGGGTAAAAAAGATCGAGCCTTATCAAATAATTTCCTCTTTTCAGCTTTCAATGGGTTTGTTGCAAACTTTTGCTACAGTGCTATAGAGTTTTGATTCTGATGTAAAATTGTCTGAAAATTACATTGGCGGCATCAAATAGTCAGAAAATCCACTAATAAACCCAAAAAACGCATTATAAAGAAAGCCAAAATTGCAGTCGTAAAGCCGAACAATCTGTGCACGCGCATGACGAATATCAGAGATAGGTGACCCATTCTCCCCTTTTTCGTTAAGGGGGGGGGGGGGGAGAGAGAGAGAAAATATCTCTACAGTCAAACTGTGATTTTAAAAATGTGCATGGTCAAGATGTTGTCTTTTGTGAAGGGGGCGGGGGGGGGGAGCAAAATATCAAGAACAGGGTGTTTCAAAACTTGAGTGCCAAACTTATGGAGTGTATTTTTGGGGTCAACATACATATATATAAGACTTTATTTTCCTACATGAGTATGTGCTGCAAATGTTTCTCTTCTGAGCTAGAGCCCTCCAAAGTTTTGAAAACAAAAAACAAAAAACAAACACAAAAAAACAACGCCTTTGACTCATCTCCTTATAGATACATCTGATCTAAATTTATTTTTTTCATAATTTCTCACCAAACAAGCTCAATTGGACAGCACTTGTCACAAAAGAACCGAGTGACATTTTTGATAAAATTGAGTTATTGATTGATAGAGCTAGCAATACTGAATCTCGAAGCAACAAGTGCTTCTTCTGTAATAACAACTATTTCCCGTCAAAATTCCAGGTAAAAGTGAGCTGGTGAGCCTCATTGATGTCATTGTCCATATGATGAAATAAAATGAGAACTTGGTTCCTTTGGCTGATTAGGTTAAACCTTAATCCGAGTCACGTAAGGAACCAACTCCGACTTGGTTCCTTTCAGTGGCGGCTCGTGCGATTTGGCAACCATGCTTTTTTACCATTTAAACCTATGCAAAAGTATCGATATCTTGGGGGTGCATTGCACCTCCTGAAGATCGATTGTTTTACAAAGGTTTAAATGGAGGGATTCCACTGTTGCCACATTGCACGAGCCGCCACTGGTTCCTTTTATAGAATTGGGAACGGACTTAAGTCCGGATTAACGGATTTTAAAATAATCAACAGTGTAAACCAACTCTGCCGTTTGGTTTCTCTTAGAGTTTCGTTTTTCGTGATTAGGCCAAAAAAAAGAAGAAAGGAACCAAGTCACTTTAAACGCTAAAAATTAAGAACCTTTCCTACATAGTAAATTCCACTTTTCCGGTGTTGAAATGCAAAAACACAACACGGTAGTTGAATGAAATCAAACCGTAAGTAATTCCAAGTTTTTTGTTTAAATGCTAGCTCTTCAACTTTGGACTCAATTTTCTCGAGATCAGCTTCATGTTGAATGCTGTCTAATTATTATCATTGCTAGCAAAAGCATTAAAGCTGTTCAGACTTTAGTGGCACGCTTTTCCAACACCTGCGTGTTGGAATTTTCCCTGCTTGTTTTTTTTTTTTTTTACTGATTGATGCACAAGTAATTTTTTGCTTCCTCATTCTGAAATTTTGGCCTAGGTATCCAAATCTTACCAAATTTTTAAAATTGAAAGGAAAAGCCACGTACAAATACATTCCAATTTATTTTTCTATTTGGCTTTCCCAAATTTCATTATTCTCGGATATTTTGAAAGGCATAGCAAGGTTACTATGCATCGGCACCTTTGTACTCTTTTTAAGGATTATTGAGTCATCAATCATTGAGATCGGTTGAAAATTGATAACATATATAATGCAAACATATAACACATATTTTGCCATCGAGGCAGTTTCAGCCGCTTGTTTTATGAGTGCGAGTGAGACAAACTGCTTATACGTATCCTATATCTCACTCACACTCATTAAACACAACGAGGCCCAAATTCCTCGATAGATAACGACTTCGATTTTCAACCAAATGCTTGGTAGCTCAAAAAAAGAGTAGACAAATTACGAAGGTTTAGATAATAAGTTTCTTATTTCAACCAAATTATCTGAGAATAATGAAATGTAGAAAAGCCGCCGTGGCATAGAGTGTTATACTGTCTATAGATGGGAAATGTCGTCGGTAGGTGCGCACATCGGTATCACATTTGTTATTATTTTAAAGAGCCTCTCATGATTTTCACTTGTCCTAATGAACTATATCTGAGTTTTAATTTTCAAGTAAAAAAGCTTTAGAAGTTTGTGCAAGAGATTTTCCTGCGTAAAATGTAGTTTTTTGGGGAAAGGCCCGGGGGGAGGAGGTTGTGTCGATTCTTCTAACATGCTATCAGTGCTATTATAGCCCCATTTGAGGAAGGGGCCGAGCAATTGAATCTCTTTAGACCCTATGGTTAATTTTACGATTGCTCGCGCCCACATCAAAAAATCTCCTTCCAACAATCTTAAAAATAATAATAGTAAAAAAGAGAGACAAAAAGAGACAAAAAAGAAATTCCTGAGGTGAAGTAATAATCATTTTAATGGCTGAATGAACAAGTTTATAGAGTTAGGAGCCCCGAGGAGGGAGGGAAAAATAAGCGGAAGGAGAACAAATAGAGATAACAATAAACTGAAGCATGAAATAACTAAATAATATCGCTCCTCGTTCTATCCTCGAGACTAGAGGTGGAAAAAAAAAAATACTACGCCCCAATGTAAAGAGGTCAAAAGCTCAGTAAAGGCACTTATACCTCATTTTCCTTCCGGTTTTTCTTCTTCCCCCCCCACCCTCCGGCAGGGATAATAAGATCTTGCCACTTTCGCCGATTCCTTTTTCCTTTCATTGCCCTTCTCATATACTCATTGGCAGCTCCATAAGAATCTTTCCTTCTCTCTCTTCTCCGATTAGAATGCGCGTGTTATAAAAGTTACGTGATTTGTGTCCCCGCTTCTTCCACCCCCCCCCCCCCGGTGGGTAATTGAACAAACCATAAAATTAAAAGGCAATGCCTCATATTCTATACTCAGGGGGGAAAAAAACCGAATAGTAAAATCACCGCGCAGGTGCGATAGAATTTCATCTCGTAAGAGAAACGTTCTTTTCATTTAATAGTCTCTGTAGGATTAATCTGCCCGACAAAAAATATTCTGCTAAAAATGACACGGAATTAAAATAAAGAAAATTTAAAATGAAATTCTAGCAGTTTTCGATAGAATTTTGGTCTTTGTAAGGCATTTTTCTTTGGATGATTTGGTGAGAAACGCCGGATTATTCTGGTCAAAAATAGCCAGAATCCTCCAAAAAACTGCCAGAATTTCTTTCCGGGAATTTTTTATTGGATAGTTCTGGCTAATTTTTGTTATGCGCTTCAATGTGTGATTGAATTTTCATGATTTGGTATGAAACAGGTTGATGCATTCACGTTATTCTAAAATCCAACTTAACTTGCGACTTCAATTGAGTCCGGCAACATTGTATTCGAATGGTCTCGGTCACCGTACTCGGAAACTCTTCGAGAATAAAAATAGTACCTAATAAGGCAATTTAAAGTACAGCCGCGATGCAGCGGGCGAGTGGCGCATTAATACAAGACAAATGGGCCGAGTCTGCCTTCTATTAACATTTGTAGTGATGCGGTCGAGTCGTTATATTGCTCCGCCATTTTAATTAAGAGTATGCACTTGTCCTCTCACACCACAGTCTCAGTCTCACCTTTTTGATAAAAGAGAGAGAGAGAGGGGGGAGAGGGAGAGAGAGGGGGAGAGAGATAGAGAGAGAGAGAGAGAGAAAGAGAGAGAGAGAGAGAGAGGGAGAGAGATAGAGAGAAAGAGAGAGAGAGAAATATTTTCTTCGTTCCAACTGTCTTACACGAAACAGGATCGACATGCAGACCTACATTGCAGACGTCTCATTTACTAGAGTGTATTCCACTGATCTGTAACCATAGATGAGCCTTGTGGGACGTGGCAGTGAAGACTTCACGCTGAAGTAGCCATGATGGGGATCTCTTCTAAACATTTTACACGGACTCTGTTTGTTTGCCTACTCATTTTCAACCTTGAATAACAAATTGGAACAGATCCTCTGAAAAAAGGATTTAAATGAAAGTGCAAATGTTTATAAGAGGCTATCTGGTAACATAAATTAATATCACTATTTCTTATAGAAGGATTCATGTGATGACAAAAACCGACGCATAATAGAAGCAAAGAAACTTTTCTCATCCAAATAGTTGTATTAAAATACTGTGGCTTGCCAATACATGCACGATCTAAAAGTCTTGCACTTTCATTCAAAATCAGGTAATTCAATTGAAATAATTACAATCTTTGAAAGGATAACATAAAAATAAGTAAACAAGCTGACTCCTGAGAACCCACCGTTCGATTTTTTCACAAGTTTAAATGTGGTCATACTATACATTACATAGTCAGATTCTACATTACACCACTGAGTCTACCCAAGTTTTAGAGCTTCAAAGTACCGCCTAGTTTGATTAAAAGTATCTCACAATACTTAGAAATTTGATCAGTAACTGCATTTCATAAGAGCCAGCAGGCCTATGTTACAGTGTATTAGCCTAATTGTAAGTATGGGCCTTTACTTCAATGTTAGACCGACGATCGATCACGTATAAGTACAAGAAATCAACGACAGAGGTCACTGAAATTTAGTTGGCAGTTAACTATTCCTACTCCACGGTGTTGATTTTGCCTATCCACCTAATTGAAGGCGCTCGGCACTCTTTTCTCTATTCAGCGATTGTCAACCATTCTAGGTCACTTTTTCAATCAAAGAAACTGTAAGAGGCGGATCAAACTACGGAAACGAAAATACACGGGTATGGCATAAGGGTTGAAGCAGTGTTGCCAGATTTCAAGTGAAAAGCCTCGAATATTTTACATTGATTTTTATGAATAATATACGGCAGAAAGCTGTAAATGAGGCAACAGTTGGTTCAAGACAGTCCATATATGAGTGAACCTATTGGTCAAGAACTGTGAAATTTGGCTGTTGTTATGGTCATCATTGTAAAAGTGTTTACTATTTGAATAAGTTCATGAATAGATAGCTTTATAAAAAACGAGCACTTTACAATATAGTTACCTTAAAGCGACAGCTATAAGTTTTACAATTCTCAACCATACTCAACGAGCTATAGCGATAGAGAGGATTTGTGGGGCGTGATATTTAAACTACACGAAGTCAGCCATGATCTAAATCTCTCGTGGACGTTTTTCATACAGGCTCAGTTTGTTTGCCTCACTTTTTTAACCTTTAAATTTAAAAAAAAAAAAAAAAAAAAAAAAAAAAAAAAAATTGTGACAGATACATTTGAAATTGGTTATAAACGAAAACGCAAATGTTTTAGACTAGCTGGACACAGAAATCGATATAATTGTTTCGTCTGGAAGGATTTGCTCAATGAAGAAACTGACACTTAACAGAAATATGCAAAATTTTCTCACCTGGGTTTATAGTTGTATTTGAATGGGGCAGTTGCAAGGGTCTGAAATGTCGTATTTTTTGCAAAGAAAATAATAATACTTGATGAGAACAATACTACTTGGGAGAACAATGGTGTCTTTGGTTTTTTCCTTAGTGTCCCAGTTCTAGAGATACACAATAGTGTAAATTTATGATAAATTGTGTGCGTAGTGACGTCACTACACGGAATTTCTATTTAAAACAATGTATTTTTGGGCCAAAATCTCATCTCCAGAACAATGGGTCTTAATTAGAAACCAAAGGCATCTTTGTTCTCAGCTCATCAAGTAAGTACTTTCATTTTCTTTATAAAAAACACAACATTTCAGACCCTTACAACTGCCCCATTGTGTCCAGATAGCCACTCTTAGACACTTGCATTTTTCGTTTAAAACCAATTTCCTCTGGATTATTATACATTTACAATTATTACGAGTTTTGATTTTAGGTTAAACAAGGTGAAGCAAACAAAACCAAATTCAGGTCGTCTATGCTGTCACACTTTGATATAGGACTTAAAACATTTATGGACTATGGACCCCTCTATCGCTATAGCTCTCGTCAGTGGCGTCGCGTGCCATCTGGCAACAATGCGACTGCTCCATTTAAACTCATTAAATATATCGAATTTTCCTTGTGTACTGTGCACCCCCTGAATTCGATCTTTTACATGAGTTTAAATGGATAAAATACATAGTTGCCAAATTGCACGCGACGCCATGGCGTCGCAGTGGCGCGGCACTGGCTCTCGTTGACCATAATAGCGTCACTCATAAACTGTCTTAACGATCGGGTTTAACGATGAAAGAAATACATGATCGGCCCGCAGGCATCACGAGAGCAGAATGAACCCTCTTCAACAAAATATTAATAGATCGATAAAATAGACTGATACTCCCAAACTCCCAAATACAGGGAAATCAAGGAATTCCCTTCTGAAAGCCGGTATTTTCTTCATTTTCATCAAATGCGTCACTTGACAACCTCGCGTCCAGTGCATCGAATGCACCGGTGCACTCGTTTTCACCTCCTCGCGAGTTCACTTCACTTTTGCGTCAGTCCTCTCTTCGTTCACTACGTGCTCGGTTTTTTAAAGTTCCCGCTTGACTTAAGTCTCGACTCGCAAGTTTGTAGGGCCCATCGCAGATCGCCACCCCCCCCCCGCCTCCCCCCGCCACCCCCCCCGCCTCCTCCCCCAATTCAGACGTCGATTTGGATTCGGCCGCCAATCAGTCGGCCCCTGTCTGTGTCGGTATATTCGAGTAAATGTATGTCTGTCTGTATAGCGCATCGATGAGGAAGAAAAAGACGGTTTGTGCTAAGAATGCGTGATAACCGTTGAGCATCGTTGACGTTCCCTCTCCGACGGTTGTTGGACGTACCGGCAAGTGCAAAAGGAAATCGTGATTGGTGTTGAGTTGCCAGTTTGATGCGAGAAATTATGAGGGTGCACTAATTTATTTTCATAATTGAAGAGGCCATAAGGTTGATTCCAAGGTTTTCAACATATTTTAAAGATTATAAATCAGTGCGCGAGAGGATTTTTTTTTTTCTTTTTTTTTTAATTATGTACTTTGGATGCACTGATACAAATTAATTTTTAAATCAATAAGGAGGTATTTTTTTAATTTAAACTTATCAGTAATTAAAAGACTATTTACAACCACTTTCACCGCTGTGAAGCAGAATATATGTATGCCAAAATAACCGGTTGACATAAGTATATGAAATATAAAAAGTGTGGAATGTAAAATTGCCAGTGAAAGGAAAAGGACAAAAGGACAAGTGTTTAAGTAAGATGAAAGAAAGTGAAAAAGGTAAACAGCGGTAAAAAGAAATAACTGCGGGAGGGCAAAAGGTGTGGAGCGATTTTAATAACTTTCTTTTGCTGTCTGAGACTTTGTATTCAATTTAAACCCTTTGCAAGAGATCATCAACCACACTGAAAAAAATCGGCTCGGGCTCGGCGGCCGAACCGCTCGTATACCTTGAGTTCGCGCTATACGCCCGAGCGGTTCATCCGTACCGTGCGAACGCACCCAGTGGCCCGCATGAACCAGCATCGGGCGTATCCGCCGAGCGGTTCGCGGAAACACTATCGTACAGCATTTGCCATGGCTCGGGTGTAGAGCACGAACCGCTTCGGCTAGTACGCGTGAACTCTGCTTGCTCCGCGCTCTAGGTGGTCAAACACGCAACAATAAAGTGGCAGTTAACTGTTGAACGCTCGCTCGGTCGGTCGGTTTAGCGCGTAACTCCGTGATTCACATCAAGTTGGCGGCTTTAAATTCAGTTTAATTAGTAGTATGGTGTTAAGTTAATTAATCACGACGGTATTTCGATAAGAGCTTCAAATAAAAACATAAATATCTAAGTGTAAGAGCTAGTATCAGGAAAGATCAGTCAGTCGTACTCCATACGTTTTCACTGTGGTTTGTTTTACGTAACGAGGTGTCCTGATCCCTCATATTTTTTCCCGCTAAGTCGGTATACTTAAATGCTCTAATAAATTATGTTTTGTAATTCGATCCCCCTACTTAAATTTTAGTTCGCAGTTCGAATTTGGACGTGTTGAAAAGTTCTGAGCTTATTCGAGATTTGTTTGTGAATCCGCCGTATATTCCTTCGTATTATTGTTCTGATTTACTAAGCTGTGAAAGTGATAATATGCGTGTTAAATTTGGTAATATAGTGTTTCTCTATTAACCTGTGTCTAGTGAGTGATGTATTTAATGTATTTTTATGCATTCTATTGTTAATGATGTGAAAAGGAATACAAGAAATAACCAATAATGGGAAGCACGAATGGTAGCACGAAGAGTTCGGGTAATACGCACGAAGAGTTCGGGTAATAAGCACGAAGAGTTCGGGTAATAAGCACGAAGAGTTCGTGCGTAGAGCATGAAGAGTTCGGGTAATACGCACGAAGTGGTTCGGGTAATACGCACGAAGTGGGTTCGGGTGATACACCCGAACCACTTCGGCCGTCAAGCCCGAACCTCCGCAGTGTTCACATACTTCCCGACGAGTTCATGCTCTACGCACGAACTTTTCTTGCGTATTACCCGAACCGTTTTTTCAGTGCAGCCCCGTTATTGACTAAAGTATCAAATCATTCTTATCATCATAAGACTAGAATCCAAAGATAATAAGCAACTCAATTTTAATGATTGGTTATTTGACGATGAATAGCTGTTAAAAATATTGAGGTGTGCAACTTTGAGTCACGCATATTGGGACTTTGACGAGAAAATCGATTGGGTGTGGGTGGTGCTTTTCTAAATTCGAGAAAATTAGCGTGAAGAATAACCAATCATAAAAAGTGATTTAATAAATTGTTGCGATAATGTCAGTTCGTTCCGTGATTACACCTTGATGCCAGACTAAGCGCCGAGGCTCCGAAACGGGGTTGTTGCAAACAACGTTTGCTACAAGCGATTGAAAGGTCGACCTCGACTTACATGTAAAACCCTGCAAAAATAACGATTGTATAGTCAATGGAAAATCCTGCAAAAATAACGATGCGATTTTTGTATTAAAAAATTATGAAATCTACTCCTAAACTCACAAATTCTTTCAATTGCGCTATCGTAAAGAACGTTTTGCGCTATAATAATGGGATATTCCCTAACTAATATTACTGTCACTTCATCAAGAAGTGTCCGATATGAGACGACTTTTCTTTGCACTTGTGTAACGATACCATTAATTGGTTGTGTGCATCTTTACACCGGTTACTGGTGGCTGGTTTTTTTGTGTGAATCAACACCCCTGATGATTAGAAAAAAATGGCGAAATTGAGAAAGGAATCCTTTATTATTGCTCACGCCTTTACGATCGTGAATTTAAAAGCATTTTATGAGTTTAGGATTGGGTTTTGTAAGTTTTTAGAGCCACGCCATCATTACTTTTGCAGGTTATTAACTCTGAATCGCCCCGAAACAGCCTGTAGCAATAATTGCAACAGCTCCGTTGGCTTTATAAATCAGTTCAAAGAGTGCAAGGACTGCAAGGCCCTTTTGGTTTACGAACTCTGTAAGTCTTGAACTATGGAGTAGAGCTCTCCATATGCATGAACTTTTGATATATTTCGGGAAATCTCGTATATTCTAATCAGAGCATTCGAACTTTAAAAAAAAAAAAAAAAAAAAAAAAAAAAAAAAAAAAAAAAAAAAAAAAAAAAAAAAAAAGAGTTTTATGATTATCGACATTTTTCTTTTCATTTAAGGTCACAAAATCTCTGATGGATTTGATCTTATTTTTTCTTTTACTTATGATTCCGAGGAGTCATTGGTGGATGGATCCACTGCTTGATGCGTTCTTCTTCTTGTTCCCACACAAATATGCCTCTAAATCAGTGATATTGAGAGTAGTGAGCTGAGCAGGAATCCTCAGTAAGACTTGGTGCATGTCATACTTTTTTTCAAGTTATTACCTTTTTTTTTGAACATTCAAAAAGCTTTAAAAAGAAAACACGCTAGTAATTAATTGCTTTCGACACACCTACACGGAAAAAAAACTACGGTGAAAATAACCATACGGATACCTGATTTTGGCACCTGCTAGATGTTATGGTAATGTTAACCAGAAGTATACTATGTTTTGACTATGTACTAGGTGATTTTACCTGATAGCACGTCGAATTTACACAAAGTATCGGTAAATGTACCATACTTCTGGTCAAGTTTACCATAACATCTAGCAGGTGCCAAAATCAGGTATCCGTATGGTTATTTTCAGTAATCTTTTTTTTTCGTGTAGTATATAAGGCACTGATGGATTGTGCAATTTGGCAACAATATGTTTCGTTCATTCGATATATATTATGTAAAACCAACGATTGCTGGTGAAACGCCGCTTCACTATCAAATCGTTAGTTTAATTAGAACCAAAAAGAGGAAAAACATTATTGCTAAACTGCACGAGCCGCCATTATAATAAGAATAAGGAGGTACTTACGAAAGATATACTCTCCTTGAATCTGAATATATTTTTTTCTTACAAAAACTAGGTGCATAACTAAAGTTGTTAGATTTTCACATATATATGTTTGTAAAGATTTTCCGACCATTAGACTACCAGGAAATGACGGGCAATTCTCACGGACACTGAATAAGACACGCTCTTACAAAAAGTAGGTGAAGCTAAAGTTCAAGTCAAGACCACAAAAGTAAACCATCACGTCGAATCAATCAAATTTAGCCTCATCTATTCTCCGATGAGAGGAAACTTTCCCCATTCAAACTTACGCTCTGAGCTCCAGTGTTGCCGTTTTCTGGAGTTTCCTTCAAATTTTCCGATTTGACTCAATGTAAAATTGTCGAATTTTATGCCAAATTTGACAACGCTGCTGAGATCCCACTTGTGCTTCCTTGGCAACATCCCAAATTGACTGACAATAAAAGAAAAAGCCATTAAACACCTCACTACCGCCCTTCGTCCCTCTCCCCTATAGGTTGCCTTGACGATGTCCGACATTACTATAAGTTTATGCGCTGCAAACAAAGCAGAGAGTTGGTCAGTTGGGTTGGTTTCTGAAATCAGATTCATCCGAATCGTATACAGAATAATTTTAAATGAACTGAAAAAATTTCAAAATATCGGTGAGTGCAAAATTTATACTTGAAATTACGGTTTGGGATGGCCTTAAAAGGGCGTTGTGCTGTTATGTTTAAAATCCGCAAAACTGGAGGAGTTATATTCAATTATACGCCTCTAAAAATGCCCCTTTTGGATGAGGAATACACTCATTTCAAAGATAAAAAGAAATAAAAGTTATTTTATCTCGTTCTTCAAAGGGCTTCATGCCATGGCCTATTCTAAAAAATGCATTTTTCGGAGTTGGATACACTACTCGCCCGTGAGAATTTTTCCAGTTGTGGACCTTTGGTACAAACATTTAATCTATTTGTCTTGGTTCTTAACCCTCCACTTTTGAATCGACTATTTTTGAGCGCCAGAAAAAAAGTATGTAAAATATTGTATTTTTGTGCTAAAAAATGTCATATTCAGGAATAAGGATCAATTTAGAAATAAGCAAAATGGACCAAGTGTTTGAAAAAAGGCAAATATTCTCATGGAATTGGTGTATCAAACTCCCAAGAATGCATCATTCAGTCATGCACACAGTGTTGCCAGATCGAGGGTAAAAAGGCGTATCGTCCCCATTTAAATCAATGTAAAACGTATACGGCTTTTTCAATCCAATCTGGCAACACTGCATGCACCCCTCTCTATTATCCTCATATGACTCATGCGTTCAGATGGGTAAAGCAAGAGGAAGAGGAGCCTGGCTAGAGGCTCCGAGCGTGTGGCAAAATCAGGGTGAATAAAGATGAAAAAGAAGAAAATAAACCCATCAAGTGTTGGACATTTTCCTCTCCCATTAGTGCTGAAAATAAAATCAAACACCTTCGAATTAAAACTAAATTACTATAAGTCAAGATTAAATGTGTTATTATACATTAGAAAATGAATTGGTTCAAGAAGTAATAAAATAATTCTTTTAAATTCAAACGGAATGTTCCAAAGCAGGTTCTTTGTGGCTAAAAGCCGATCAAAAAGTTGCGGAAAGCAGGCATTTCCGTCGAAAAATCGGGTGGTTTACAAGTTAACTTACTTTGAAAGTTAATGTCTTTGAGATAATCAAGTTTCTAAAGCTTTAGCCATTTGCTTAATTGGACGAAAATACCATCATGGGACCAGTTTCAATACCAACGGAGCAATGCCCCTCACAGCTTCTCAGAAAGACATCGTCAGTACAAAGAGAAATGGGAAGTAACTCGGCTTGAAAGTATCAACAAGTCAAGTCAAAAACCGCTTTCCTCATTTCCGCGAACAACTGGTCTGCTCGTCACAGTGCTGCGAGATTTGGGAAACAATATATTTCTCATAAGACTTATTGTAAAATGTGTATTTTTTTTGCTAAATCTGGCAGCCTTGGAGACTGTCTCCTCTCTTTTGGACGATGACGAGACTAGATAGCGGGAATTTATCAATCCCATTGGTTTAAACGGCGTCACGTGACAAATTCGAAATCGTTAGAGTCATTCATTTCAGACGACCGACTTTAAATATGATGTCTCGTGACACTGTTTAAGCCAATGGGATTGATGTATTCCCGCTATTTCGTTTCGTCTCTTCCAAAAAAGGGGAGCTAGTCCCCCCCCGGCTGGTTCATTGGTGGTTGGTAAAACTGTCCATTAATTTACAAAAGAAATTCTGGCGAACGTGAGCAATTCATGAAATATAATTCCGGGGGATATTTTAATCAATCGTACGATTGGTCAATTGGTCTCATACGATTCTCAACCTAGAAAATGGTGATGCATGCATACATGTGCGTGTATGTATTTTTTTATATATTTTTCCAGAGACCAGGTTTTGAGTGTAGAGGATTACGGATACGTTGTATCGCGACGGCGCTCATAAAATATTCATAGCGCGTGTTTGAAGTGTTGCATAATGTGAAAAATGAAGGGGCGATTCATCAATCACGATTGTGAGCAATGGGCACGAGAGAAGATGAAGAGAGAGAGAGAGAGAGAGAGAGAGAGAGAGAGAGAGAGAGAGAGAGAGAGAGAGAGAGAGAGAGAGAGAGAGAGAGAGAAGTGTATGAAAATAATGCGCGCTAACAATTGCTTAGTGATCACGCACACCCATTCAAAGACGCGTAAATCTAATTTTAATTTGGGGTTTGGACGAAGAGTGAAGGAAAAACAAGAAAATAAAGAGGGAGAGAAGTGGTGGAAGTTGGAGGATTTATCTGATTGTGAGCACCCACCATGCCATCGTATGGATTTATTGAAGATAAAATTTGACAAGTCATTTACAACCAAATTTGCGGACATTGTTACAAATTGTGAGTTTCTTTCAGTAATTTCCGTCAAACTCTTTACCTCAAGAAAGGCATAAAATACAGAGTTTCTTGTGATGACGTCTTCCGATGAAGAAGTTCGTCTAGTTTTCCAAAATATCTCTCTCACTCGTGACTCTTATGTACTGTAGTCTCCTTCTTATTGCCGAAATCATATAATGAGACGACATTGTCAATGAGATTTTTTGGCAGAAATAAATGTCATGATATGAGTCATTTTAATGCACTTTTGAGAAGAAAATGTCGTGAAACAAGTCCTTTCGTACGAAATTCAACACTATAAATAGATCGCAAAACATGATAGTAACAAGACTCAGAAGAGAGTGAGAGGGGTACCGATCAGGTTACGCATAATTTTCTACCAAAACAAGTAAAAAATCTAAAGCTCGACCATATTATAAGTCAATAATAAGTGTACAAATATCTTCTTGGAAACGGGATGCAACATAAATAAATAATAACAATTACATGAAATGAAAAGTGAAATAAAATGGAGGTAATAAATAAAAAAATAATTTCTAAAAAACCTAAAATGGAAACATGGCTGTAATTAATAATAATCCAAGCCGTACAAGTGCTTGCAACTTTCACCTGAGGGAGCAAGGAATTATCTCTCAGGTAATATCACATCTCTCTGGTTCTTAATGTCTTAAAAGCACAATATTTTTCCTTACTTCGCTCCGAGCAAAGTTTTATGCGCATCAAAGTTTCGGCCAAGATTATTCAGAGTCAGGGAGATAATTTCATTTTAGTCACTGAGACGGCAAAGAATAATGTCAAATTTCCGTTTCCCCTTGAAAATGAACACTTTTGGTGAGGTCATTCACTAAGGTGCCCTTTGTAAAATTCCCCAACCATATGATTATATTCGCATGCCTATTAAAAGATGAGTTAAATGCTTAAAGCTATGAAAGTGTGTGTTATATAACACGCGAATTTGACCATCAATAAATTCATTAAATTAAAGTGAAATCTTCACAGAGGGAGGGCGAATCTGCTCAGATGGGAGATCTTTGCAAGGTATTGCTGATGGCAAATGGACTAACGAGTCGAATATAAACTGCTGCGAAAATTACGATGAGACCAATAAAAAAGTCCAAAACTCACTCCTAGAAGAGAAAACTAAGCTCAAAATTCAGACAGACCATCTATCTGTGTATAAATGCAATACGTGCATTTTTCACCCCCACACACAAAAGAGCATAACCTATACGAATTATAATGATAATATTGTTGCATTTGGTTTCAAACAGTTAATTTGAAGGTGATGGAATCTTACAAATTTTATCGCGAGGAACAAGGTGGTACCAACAAAAAATTATATGTTCTGTAGTAAGCGATAAAGATGGCACTCAATATAATGTATACGGTTCTTTTGCTTGGGGGTGCGGAATGTACGCAGTGCACTCACATAAGTGTGGTTCGTCAGAGTTTTGGGCTTATATAGTTTTCTCTATGAGAAGAGAGTTTTGCTCTTATATTGTTGGTTTCAACGTCATTCTTGCAACCTTTTATTCACATCAGAACCGATAGTCCATTTGCCTGCAGCAAAACATTGATACATCAAGAGCTTTATTGTCAAAATCATAGTGATTTTTTTCAGAACACCTGGCAACTATGCAATGTGCTAGAAATCTTACGGCTCGAGGGGGTTCTCAGACTGCGTGTGGTGAACATTATTTATTTCGTTCAACTTATGAGAAAATGCTTTTTCGCTGGGTGCGGGCGCTCGAACATTTTTGTTGTTCTAATGTTATTAAATTAAAAGTCTTCCTCAACAAACGTATTAATTGTCAGCGTACACGAAACGATATTTTCTTTAACCTTCCTTCTGCTGGTACCAGTTGAGCACTTTCAAGAAAATTAAAGTTTGTATACTGCGAGGTCGGCGTGATGGCATCTGGCAAAGTAAGATCGTAACAACGGAAAAATCATTCGATAGTGCCATCTGAATTTCAAAAAGGGGTGGATGATATGTTTCAAGCTTTTTCTTAGCATTGATTTAATAATAGAACCTAAAAGCGCGTCCAGAACGACGCATTTTAGTTGAACTCGTGTGTTTGAAAGAGATAGCAGTCGATAAAAAACAGAATTTTATAAAAATTGTCGACATTTAGTTTCATCGAATACGGTACAAACCAAGGGAAAGCGTGTATTTAATTCCAAGAATTACAATCTCTAAGCTCGTGGGATGCAAAGTGAAGAGTATACTTATTTGATTTGTAGGATTCAGGTTGAGACATCAAACTTTCGAACTGATAGTACGTACTATCGAGTACAAATTTATAGATCGACCCATTTTCCGACCCGACATTTCATCACCCCGACATTTTCCGATACTCGCGTGGTTGAGTGTGTACTTAAAATTTCAAAACGGTTCCCGCATCTCGTTGCAAGTCAGTGCTGCCAAATCTGGCGGGAAATTCAAATATTTTACGTTGAGTCAAATGGGAATCATGCGATTGCAAAATGATGCAAGTATCAAGGGAGTTCGAGAAGCGAAGATTCGGTGCACAGAGGAAGGAGGAGAGAGTGAGAGAATGGGAGTTAGGGAGAGAGAGAGAGAAAGAGAGAGAGGGAGAGAGAGAGATAGAGAAGAGGAGACAGAGAGAGATAGAGAAGAGGAGACAGAGAGAGGGGTAGAGAGAGGGAGATATCGTGAAGATGCGATTGGACAGGAGAAAGGAAAATGGGAGCGAGATAGGGAGAGAGAGAGAGAGGAAGAGAGAGATAAAAAGAGAGAGAGAGAGTAAGTGCATGTGATAACGGGAGAGAGTAAGTGTGATAACGGGAGAGAGGGAGCGATGGACATAGATAGGGAGGGAAAAGAGAGAGAGAGAGAGAGAGAGAGAGAGAGAGAGAGAGAGAGAGAGAGAGAGAGAGAGAGAGAGAGAGAGAGAGAGAGAGAGAGAGAGAGAGACAGACAGAGAGAGAGAAAGAGAGAGAGTGAGAGAGAGAGAGAGAGAGAGAGAGAGAGAGAGAGAGAGAGAGACAGACAGAGAGAGAGAGAATAACTAAGGTGGAAGAGAGACAGCAGAACCATGAGTGCAGGGTTGTGCGGCACTTGAATTGTTACGGTAGGGAAATGAGTTGTATTAGGGAGAGGGGGTCGGTTGAGCTCAGCGTTTTGGAATTTACCATCGCTCTTTCGTTCACTCTGCTATTCCATGAGGGGGAGGGGGGCGGGGGGGATGGGCACAGCTTAAGTCATGTCTCAGTTTGCGATTTCATAAATTGGGAGTCAGTTAAACTTTTCATGAGGGTTCATTAACTACAAACTCTGCGGCTCGCGAATCGAGCATTGAGCATCGCGCGCTGCACGCCGCGCCACGTGGTTGCATAACGAGCGGCGAGTGCGGCATGGATGGTATGTTGAATGCTGCCCGAAAGTATATGTACCTCATAACCCTTGTTCGAGCTAAGGGTTTGCATCAAGTATACTGTGCACGGCGCAGAGTGGAGTAGAAGCGAGGTTATTATTTAACCGTAGATTGTGTCCTCTTGATTTTTTATATCTTTCTATTTTTTTATTGATTTCTAACTATATGATTGATTTGGGTCAATTTATAAGAGGCAGAAAGAATCAAATAAGAATTTTTGATGCGCTGCTCAAAATACTCGAATGTATGAAAAAATATCGTTCTGTGGAATAAGTGGAGCCCTTATCCTTCCCAATTTTTTAATAGGTAGTAAAAAGTCATTATATAGAGATCTTTGAGGCCTCTTCAGATGATCAAATTGGATCATCAAAGTAGTCTCCAAGTGGGCATTTGGCGTACGATGCGCAACATCCACACACATCAATTTTAAATATTGGAAATTCAACGGTCATTTGCAGTTTAAACTTTCAAAATGGTGCGTATCTTGCCGGGGGAAAAATGATGGAATAAGTAGAGCCCTTATCCTTCCCGATTTTTTAATAGGTAAAAAAATTGAAAAGCTTTGAGTGAGGCCTCTTCTGATGATGATCAAATTGGATCATTAATGTAGTCTCCAAGTGGGAATTTGGCGCACGACCCTGGTAAAAGTTTTTCATTGGTGACCAGTAAAACGGTTCCAATTCTCCAGTGACCAATGAATTTTTCATTGGTGACCAATGTAATTTCATTGGTCATGAAAAATTCATTGGTCACTGGAGAATTGGAACCGTTTTACTGGTCACCAATGAAAAACTTTTACCAGGGGATGCGCAACATACACAATACACATACATCACTTTTAAATATTGGAAACTCAACGGTCATTTGCAGTTAAAAACTTTCAAAATGTTGCGTATCTTGTTGGGGGAAAAATGTTGCGCCATAATTTATGATGATCTCAACAACATCGTTGATCGTCAAATGTTTGCAGGGCCACTTAGGGTCCCTACATCTGAAAAGAGTCTCACCATAAGAGGTTCCATCTCTGATTGGCTGCAGGAAACTGAAGAAGAAGAAGGGGTCTAAGAAGCCTGGAGGCGCGCCTCTTTTTTTACATCTTCATGGAACCATGCTTCCCCGCTGCCTGCGCAGCTTTGAGGAAACTTTCGGCATTTTTAGCTTGCACTGATGAAATATTCTATAGAAAGTGATAAAAGTATGTGCAGAATCGAATAAAATTCACGCATTATTCTTCACTGTAAATTAAAACAGGTAGTGAAACTAACGGTAGTTGAAAGGTACACACAAATACGTGTAAAAGTAATCTTCGGCGGGAAGATCAATGGATAAAAATGTAAACAACAGGCGCGCCTCCAGGCTCCTCAGACCGTTTTTTCTTCTTCACTTCTGTTCACGTGTCTTGATTCTTTCATATACAGGGTGTCCGGTAAGTCCCGGAACGGCTGCGCCATTTCTTTATTTACGCAGATAAAAAAACCAAACTGTGGGAATGTTCCTAGATAAATAAAAACTACTTTTTGGGGGGGTCAAAATTTTGGTCGCCCCTCCCGGGGGGGCGGGGGCGCCCCTAACTTTTTTTTTTCAAATGGCAACCCCTATCTTGTGATACCTCATTCAAAAGAGGGTAAAAAACTGAGCATTTTGGCGCAAACCGCATGTCGATATCTCTTTTAGTATTCGAGATATCGAACTTCAAAATCTATGGAAACCCATTTTAAAAAAATCGTAACTCTTATTCAGAAAGTCGCTATTTAAAAAACTAGGGGTCTAAACTACTCTACATAACAAGCTCTTTCCAGGGAAAAACACCTCTGCCCAAAAAAATTAACTTACAGTTATTGTTTTTTTTCCCGCCAAAATGTTTTAAAAAATTTTGGCGGGAAAAAAAAAACAATAACTGTAAGTTAATTTTTTTTGGGCAGAGGTGTTTTTCCCTGGAAAGAGCTTGTTATGTAGAGTAGTTTAGACCCCTAGTTTTTTAAATAGCGACTTTCTGAATAAGAGTTACGATTTTTTTAAAATGGGTTTCCATAGATTTTGAAGTTCGATATCTCGAATACTAAAAGAGATATCGACATGCGGTTTGCGCCAAAATGCTCAGTTTTTTACCCTCTTTTGAATGAGGTATCACAAGATAGGGGTTGCCATTTGAAAAAAAAAAGTTAGGGGCGCCCCCGCCCCCCCCGGGAGGGGCGACCAAAATTTTGACCCCCCCAAAAAGTAGTTTTTATTTATCTAGGAACATTCCCAAAGTTTGGTTTTTTTATCTGCGTAAATAAAGAAATGGCGCAGCCGTTCCGGGACTTACCGGACACCCGGTATAGGGACTCTAGGGCCTCCAAACTATGATGGTGAATGGTGCGCATGAATCACGAGAAATTCACTTAGAGGCTACTTTGAAGATCCAATTTGATCATTTGAAGGTGCCTGTGCGGTAGGAAATGATATTTTGATGAAAATAATCAACTCTGTACTTCTATACTCAGAATTCGCTCAGGATGATTGCGATCTGTACACAGAGATAACGTCGATCTCCACCCAAACAACTTACTTTCAACTTAACTACAGTGGCTTGATGAAGAATAAGGTATTCATTTTATGCTCTTTATTTAAACATACGCAAAATATGTCCTTCTTTTTCAAGCAATCTTCTTCTCTGGAAATCGATTTTTTGCAAAGGTTTAAATTTAAATGACGAAAGACACAGTTGCCGAGCCATACCACTGAATCTATTTTACCTACGGTTTAAAAGTGCAACCTTAATTTTCTCAAAACACCCGATACTTTGCATAAAAACTTATTTAATTTGATATTTTGATAAATATTTGAGAATTATCAATTGACAAACCACGAGGCCTATTAATCGGTATCTTTTAAAAGAAAATACTTTTTTTTTTAAGTAGATTCCATGAATCTACTTATTGCGGAGGGTGCGATGTTGGATTTTTCGGGAAATTTTATCAAATGAGCACGTTTCATGGTCCCCTGAGTGAGAAAATACCACTCGTATATATATATATATATATATATATATATATATTATATATATATATATATATATATATATATTATATATATATATATATATATATATATATATATATATATATATATATATATATATATATATATATATATATATATATATATATATATATATATATATATATATATATATATATATATATATATATATATATTATATATATATATATATATATATATATATATATATATATATATATATATATATATATATATATATATATATATATGTATTATCTTTATATGTATGTTTCAGCCAGTTTTACCGTTTTATGTCCCACGATCCTGTTCGTAATTTTGGTTTTTGTTCTTGAAATTTTTCTCAACTATTAGTTGGGTTTATTTCTTGGATGAGTTCGAAGATGGTGTAAATCCGATTGTTAGTTTTCGCGCTATGGGCCGTGTTTGAGTCGTAAAATGTGTTTTTGAGGTTTGTTTTTAGGAGTGTTTGTATTGAGCGTTTTTTTGGGAAAATTTATGTTGGCCGTTTTGTTACGCAACTTTTTTACTCGAGTCATTTTTTTGTGTTTTGCGTTGTAAGCGAGTTAAAGTGATGTGTTTTTCGGGTTTTTTGGCAGTGTTTTTATATGAAGAAATTGTTTTTTTGGTTCAAAAATTTTAGTATATATCGTGGAGGATGTTTTTAGTTCATATGCTCCATTTCTTAAATTTTCCTTGTGTTTTATGTGTTTTACGAGCTATTTAGTTTCTAATGGGATTTTACATGTGAAAGACAAGGATAGTGTATTGGTATAATTGCTCGTTCTTTGTTTTACACGTGCACTGTTGCTTAGGTACGTTATTTATTTATTTTCTTGTTTGATCAGCTGCTCTTATTCAGATTTATTCCTCATTAGCGTTACAAAGATTACACATTTTTCTATCTTGGTACTATAATCTTTTTCTCATGGGTATTTTTATTTAAATGTTGAACAGCTGATAAAAAAAAAAAAAAATGAATAATTCAAAGAAAATCATAACATAACCTATTTATTGAAATTTGTGAAAAACTTATATAACCTAGCTTTTATTTCTCACTTGCATTGTAAAGATTACACATTTCTCTATTGGTAATATAATCTTTTTCACAATAATATTTGGATTTTGAGCAGCTGATGAAATAAATAAAAAAAAAAAAAATTAACGAAAATTATAGCCTATTTTTAAATTTATGAAAAAATGATGTAACCAAGCATGGAATCTACTTCGTCTTACCGGCCTGCCGGGAGGCATTTTTTTTTATTATTATTACTCAGATATGGGAGTTATTTTCCCGGAACACATTATCTTTATGGACCAAGTTCCAGCGAGGCACATGCATTTGAGCAATGCAATTTTTTTTTTCAGATTAACCCTTTCTTTCCATATAGCAAGTTAATCAGTCAACTTTATACCGCGCTTTCATTTGAATCAAAGTAGTAGATAAATATTTCTACTTTGCGGGTGCTTGTTTTTTCCTTTATCTTCAGTTGAAGGCGCTCTCTGTACAAAGCTCTTTTATATCTTCAGAAATAAATTGAAATCATGTCAAAAAAGTTAAAGTAAAAGAATATTAAAGGGTTTGAACTCTTAAAACTTAAAGGGTCAGTAGAACCGGATACCGTTCCCTATAGAATTCTTCATGAATAATTGCGAGGTAATGCTGCGTGAGAAGCGCGCGATGAAAATAAAATAAAGATAATATCCTATGACAATATAATTACAGTCGCAGTTTTCTACAACTGTCAACGAATTGAAAATATAATTAATTCTTCGAATTCCACAGTAGTTCGAATACTTGGAATTTCAATTCTATTTAGCCTTGAACTTTTGGCAAGTCAATCCGTTTTGCTCGCGAGAATGTCTCCAGGAAAGAATCCTTCGCGTTCGTGTCACCTTCCTTTTTGATTCAAATAAATAACGCAGTTTAAAAGGAGCATGCGTTGCCAGATCCAAGGTGCAAAATCTTTTTGAAATATAAAGCTTTCAGAATTTTGCAAGAAGTTCAATCAAGGATAATCACTGAAAAAACAAAAATTAAGTACAACCGCAGCAGCTTTTTAAAATAACATCGCGAAGCAAAAGTTGTAGCTCTACCGTAGAAAGTTGCGGTTGTACCACAGCACTACTTCGGTAGAGCAACATCCTTTTTTCTTGCTTATGCCCTACCAAAGTAGTGCTTTGGTACAACCACAACTTTCTCCGGTAGAGATAGAACTTATACTTTGCGAAGCTATTTTAAAAAGCTGATGTGATTGCCCCTAAACTTTGTTTTTTCCGTGAATATAATTATTGTAACGAAAACAGTTTTATGCCCCTTAATAAGCAATAATAAACAATAAACTATCAATCGATTGTTATTTTTTTTCACACTATCGGTATTGAATATTATGGTGATATAGTTTGGGTAACTCGAAAATAGGGTGCACTGCTCATCCAGCAACAATAGCATACTAAATTTCTAAATTTTTAAAATAAATTAAATTTAGAAATAGGCGATTTTTTGCGACCATTTGTCAACTATGATGGAGAATACGTTACACTTTCCTAGAAAAATTGATGATCCTGAATCCTTTCTTATACTAGATCTTTTATGCTGTTTTGCTCATAGAATTCTGGAATCTTATCGCATTATTTGATCTCCAAACAACATCGCGCGTAGTTCTGCAAGTATATAAGATAGAGGCCTCGAAATATATCGGTGTGCTTAAAGATGACTTGAGTTTGCGAAAAAAAATTAAATCAAGAGAAATTTTTATGATAATAATGTGAAATTTAGCTTCAATTACGCATTTATTCTTAATTGCATTCAATAGACTAATTTCAGTTTTCATATCTTGACAAAAGTTTAAAATCCAAGTTTTTACATAAGGTATCATCTTATGGAGAGACCGCATCTGCAACTTTAAATAAATGAGGTCCAAGTAAGTGGTAAAAAAAGCATTTAAAAAAAGCTATTCCGTGTATTCATTTTATAGGTACGTATTAATAACCCTGTCAGAGATTATTATAATACATCAACAAATACTTCAATCAAACTGTGTGTCTGTGTAAATATCTATGTCTCTCTTTGTTTTAAATTTTCTCTATAGACCCTTAGACAAATGTTCTATTATACCGAAACAATGATTCTGCTCAGTACTTTCCCTCTACTAGGATTCCAGTAAATGCAATCTGAGTTTCTGTCCATCTCGCTGGAATTTAACTGCTGATGTATGTATATAAAACTGCATATTTAAGTGCATCGATGATCATTGGTTTTCACATCTACAAAACAATGATCCTTAATTGGGGGAGGAATTTAAGTGGACCCTCGGGACAAAACCTCTCACCGATTAATTAAGCGGTATCTCAGTATGACTTACAAACGGAAGTATATTAAACGAAATTCTCGTTACATATGGTAACCAAAAATGTTTCTCACTTTATGTTATGAAATAAATTAGAACCGATTAATTTCTATACCAAAGGCATTAATCCCTGATGTTCAAGCTTGTAAATTAGTATTGAGTTTTTCAAGTGATCCGAGAAATTAGCAGATTAGACAACAGTGTATGAGAAAGAGGGTAGGGGAGACCTGGTGCACGTCTCGGTGAAAAAAGCGCGCCATAAATTCTAGGGGAGATCAAGGAAGATCTGGGGAGATTCGAAAGTAATTGTAACAGTCCCCTCCACATCCACCTTTTCCTTGGGCCTCACCACTCCTTTTGTACCTTCCTCTCCATCCAAGCAATACTTCCATTCTATCCCTGGCAAATACCGATTTCACAACTTTTCCCTCCATCCTCTTATTTAATATTTATTGTTAGCTTTCCTATTCTTTAAAAGATACGAACTAATATAATATTCAATAAAAGACACAATCAACAAAAACATTATCAATTAAATCATTATTTTTACTTTCTCGTTTGTGTTGGGTTTCTTTTAGCTTTATTCACATCGGCCTTTCTCTATTTTTGAGTACGTTTTAGAGGATTATAATGATTGAATTTCAATACGAACCTACGTCTGATCCAAAATCCTTTGCAGTTTCTTTGAGCGTGTTTCAATGGGTTTAACTCATAAATTTGTATTCCATTATTTCAAATCTGTCCCGTCAATCTCTGCAACACTGAGAGATTTTTTTTTTTTTTTTTTTTTAAATCCAAGGTGCATTTCGTTTGTGTTAAAGAAACTGCACAGTGAAATATTGACTAAAGAGGATTCCTTTCACCCAAGGAAAATGTCTGCTGCTACAAGTAAAAGATTCCTTGTTGTGACAGTGATTCTCCTTCGTGCACTAGAACTTTACTTTGCGCAAGGAAAACTGTCACGTTTCCCTCAAAGCTGTTCCTTTGGAACGTGTATATCAATACAAAAAAGTAATGGCGTGAATTCAATATTTTCAACCCACGCGAAGAAACGTTGGACATTTTTTTCAAAGCTATCTATTTTTTTACTATTTACCGCTTGAAGTTTCAAAATCTGGCACCTTTAAAAGAAGTTCTAAAATATGATCTTTAATTTAAGAGTGACGGATTTGACCGGGGCTCTCTAAAGTTGGATGGTCCTAAGGACTGAAAATGTTTCTTTTTAAAAAAAAAAAAAAAAAACTATTTCAGTTACCAGAGTGATGGCAATGCCAGCCAGTGTTTTGAATAATGCCTCAAAATATAGCATGAAATTTATTCATATACTTTCTTTAGATTGAATTGAATCAAGCTATCACTACATGGAGCAGTGTACCATACCACTAAAGCTGAAGAATACACGGGATCAGAATATCCGCTCTATTTGAATCTTACACCATTCAATGCAGTTCAATAAAGAACCTAGTTTAATCAAGAATGAAGAAAAAAACAGACGGTCTCTGAATTGAAAGAAGCAAAGATAACGCACAATCGGTTTTACAATGTTGATGATGATTTTTCAAAAAGCAATTCTATTAGAAAGTTATTAAAAATTCGCGTCGCTTCCGTTTGAAGCGCCGCGTTTTGGCTTTAGGGTTACACGCAACTATTCCTGCTCTTCTGTATTGAAATTGCAGACTCGTAAAATTGAAGGCACTTCCAACTGAACTTGGCGTCTTTCGCTCACTGTGGTGCTCTTCAAGTCAGTTTTTAATCCTAATTAAAGAGGAATAATTTATTTTTATTTTATGAGATCGTTTGTTAGCCCAGTTCTCTCAAAATGGCCAACTCATTGAACATTAAATTCGAACGTTGTTCTACGGCAATGTATGCAGCTGGACAACTTTATTTCACGATGTTCGTCTCATTGGATAATTATTTTAATTAATAATTATTGGATAGTTATTTTAGCAATAATTTTTTTTTTTCAGTGTTACAACAATTCACCGATTAATATAAATTGCCTACTTTATTTCGGGCTTATTTGAAATGTCGATTTTTTCTGAAGGGAACATCCCGTTGCCAGTAAAAGAGGCGCATTTTGAGAATTTGTATTTACATTTTATTCAATATTTTAGAGAGGAATTTGTCAAAAGTGTGCCCAAAGTATGAATAAAATTGTCGGAATTCCAACCCATATCGTTCGATCTCAAATTACAGAGGCTTGGATTATTTCCGCCTCATTTTCTTAAAACCAGATTTTGTCGTATTTTACGCATCCACTAGCATATCCAAAAGAATTATCTCCCTCTTTTCCCGTTTGAGCGCAAACGGTAGCAAAATACAGAGATGTGGGTGTATGAGTGAAGAATGTGCCCACTCCTCTATCCTTTTCTATAAGTTCTTTCAGAAATGGTGGCGCAGGCGCACCCAGACCGATAATCTTTGAAATTTTCCCACTTTATGTCTCTTATCACACAAGAAAAATAAATGAAAATGTATGTAAGAGTTGGATTTCCATTGAAGAACGCTGTAAAATTAAAAATTCTAAAATGAAAGCAAGTTGTTTCCTTTATTTGAATGAATGCATTTTGAAAAGTTGCCAAACATTATCTGTAAGCTGCGCCTACACTTCTAAAACGAGCTCTAACATGAGTATTTAAATGAGTTAGAGAGATTGAGAGAAGGTGGGAGAGAGAGAGATATTTATAGAGAGAGAGGGGGGAGAGAGAGAGAGAGAGAGAGAGAGAGAGAGAGAGAGAGAGAGAAGATAGAGAGAAGATAGAAATAGAGGGGGAGGAGATTGGGGAAGGCTGAATGAGAGAGAGAGATAGAGAGAGAGGGAGAGAGAGGGAGAGAGAGAAATATAGACAGAGAGAGAGAGAGAGAGAGAGAAGATAGAAATAGAGGGGGAAGAGTTTGGGAAAGGCTGAATGAGAGAGAGATAGAGAGAGGGAGAGAGGATAGAGATAAGATAGAAATAGAGGGGGAGGAGATTAGGGAAGGCTGAATGAGAGAGAGAGAGATAGAGAGAGAGGGAGAGAGAGAGGGAGAGAGAAAGATAAAGATAGAGAGACAGAAGATAGAAATAGAGGGGGAGGAGATTGGGGAAGGCTGAATGAGAGAGAGAGATAGAGAGAGAGGGAGAGAGAGAGGGGGGGGAGAGAGAGAAAGATAGACAGAGAGAGAGAGAGAAGATAGAAATAGAGGGGGAGGAGATTGGGGAAGGCTGAATGAGAGAGAGATAGAGTGAGAGGGAGGGAGAGAGAGGGAGAGAGAGGGAGAGAGAGGGAGAGATAAAGAAGAGGAGAGATAAAGAGAGAGGGAGAGAGAGCCAGAAGGGGGAGAGAGATTTCTGTTTCCGCCAGCATACACACCCCTTATACACACGTAACTTCTCAATTACTAACTAACGAAGAAAACAATTATTAATGGCAGAGTGCGTTTCCTCTCCAGACGTGGCAACGCTGTGGTCTGCCGCTCTTGAACCGCGCCGAGGTTCAAACTTTGAATCAAACTTGTATTTCTAGCCTTCCTCTTGTTTCCCGTATTGAGCCCTCGAGAGTAATCTTCGGCTTTGGAGCCTCACTCGAGCGTGGGAGGGTAAAGTTAGGTTTTGAATGAAACAGGAGCAGGAGCAGGAGACGGTTTCTAATTCTGCACAAATAATGGAAGTTAAAATACAACGGGGTCAGATCCGCTTCTCTAGAGGGTTGACTCGTGACTAATTCCTAATTTCGAATTCCTTCATCTCCGCCGTTTCTTATGAGAGAGCAAAGCGGATACAGAGAATACGAGAACGATGAGTTGAGGAAAGAGTAAAGAAGTGACGTGATTGAATGGACAGTCTGAGTGGTCAACGCTAATTTGATCGGAAATTAAATACGGCCTCAGATTGGCTGATAAGCTCATCTCCAAACTATTTTGGTCGTATGGGAATTAACGTGGAGTTTTTTTTTTTTTTTTTTTTTTTTTTTTTTTTTTTTCACATGACCGTTTTCCTTGAAACCTGCGAATTAATTTAGCAGACTTTCCTGAATACAACTTTTATTTAAACGTGGCATTTGTATTCAAAATTGACATAGTAAACTATAAAGTGAAAAACATACCTCCTCCAATGAAACCCACATTTCTGAGACTTTAATTGAGATCTGTTTGACATGACTTAAACTTGAAAACTGAAAAGTCCTCCGGATTCCATTAGTAATTTAGAAACACAATTTGAACTGAAATGCCGTGAGATATTTCGAGGAAGTTCCAAAGGATTTTCACTCAAGAATACAAATGCTTGAATCGGTAATTCAGAAATGCTGTTAAATCACACGATTTACCACTGAAGATTAGTCTCAAATAGATAATTCCAATGTTGCACATTAGCTAACTTGAACTAAACTCAAGAATTTTCTAAAATTGCCTATTTATGGTGATCATCTCTGAATTGCAATTTTCCGCACTCGACTCAACTTCAGCAGTTCTCAAGCCACGTTGCGTCAAGTAAATCGCAGGTGAAGTCTCTGAATATCACCGTAAGGGGTGTTCTCTGATTGGCTAGAAGGGTGTGTCCAAAGTTTTTTCGGCCTTATTACACTTAAATTGTGAGTAGTTCTTCTCAAAAACGCCTCATAATTTTACTATAAAAAATTATTTAAATCGATGGTAGATTTGCATGAACAGATTGATACAAAGTATAGTAATGCAAGTAATGATGAGTCTGTTGCTAACTTTTGGTACATAGTATTGGAGGGCCTATTCCTATGAAAAATTGCGTGAAAATCACATTGAAAGCATGAAAAACTCTTAAAGTGCCTGTCATTAACTAAAAAAATGTGTTGACGGTATAATGAGCTGGTCACAATATATTAGGGAGTCCCTTTCTAATCGCAACTATTATTTCTGTACTGAGAAAAGTGATTTCGTCATCGAAAAAGCTGCAATTTGATGGGACTCCCCCATTGTGGCCCACTGATGATGTGAACGCCATCGTTGAATTTTTTGAAACGTATTTTTAGAGTTATAAGTATAAATCACATTTTTATACTTAATTAATAATGTGATTTTCAGAAGTAACATTTTCAGACAACGCGGTACACATGTTGTGCCACCTAATTTAACATGGGATTCGATGTAATCTAAATGGACAGATTGCAAAAATTTGAGTGACCCATCAAAGGACAAAAACATTGTTCTCTTTTGAATGATTTCATCAAATCTAAAAAAAAACTCAAATCCCTAATGGGTCTGTTGCATACTTTTGCTACAACAAAATAGAACCTTGATTCTTATGTAAAATTCAGCGAAAATAACGATGCGCACATTAAAAACGTTCAAAATCCACTCATTAACTCAGGAAATCACTTCAATTTCAATCAGCCCGCGCTACACTAGACACTATTTGCACCGGGTTACTACTGCATAGACGGAACGAACGTGCATAAGTAAACAGCATCGTAACTACAAAATGATGGAATTTCTTTTTTAATACGTGAAATATAAGCTGCATTTGCTGTCTGGTCTTTTCTTTTTAACAAAGATTTCAAAATAATATAAGAAATGTAAGCATCTAAACGAAACATTCCAATACTTGTAAGTTCTGCTCATGTTTACGTAAACGAGATGGTTCCATCTATGTAGTTATAAGTCGGTGATATAGTGTCTAGTGTAGCGCGGGTTATTTGAAATGGATGGTATTTTCTGAGTTAAGGAGTGGATTTTGAAAATTTTTAATGTGCGCATCGTTATTTTCGCCGAATTTTACGTTAGAAACAATAAGTTAAATTGATGTAGCAAAAGTACGCAACAGACCCATTGCGCACCTGAAAGGGTTAACATACGAATTGACACTCTATAAGACTGTATAACAAAAGTTTGCACCAGACCCATTATATAACATTTATTGATTGACCAATTTGGCAACATGCTTGATAACTCGGTCACTGAGGAAGTGAGAAATGAGTATTATCACGCTGGTAAGGGTAGCGGGTAGGGGGGGGGGTGAATAGAGGGTGCACCGTGGCCTCTAAAACCCTTGATTTCCCTCCATTTTTATTTCGGCGGGTGTTTCTGCCGTCGCGTCGCGTCGGGTGCCGCTCCTGACCCATGCTCCTTCGAAACGACCGTTCACGGGATGTGATCATTGTAACCCTAATTAGACTCCCCTCGTTCTGCAGCGTTAGATACTCCTCGGAGCGTGCTGCCTTGAAATGGAAATGGGCCGTGAATTGGAAACCAAAGATTACCTTTTAAGTAATCTGACATCATGCCCGATTTTCTGAGAGCTGCTGACCTAGTGCGCCGATAATTTCCTTGTAACTTCTGACATCCATTGAGGAATGAGGATGCTATGAAACAGAGCTGCCACTTTGAGTGTCTCATTACATTCTAATGGGTCTGTTGCGTGCTTTTGCTACATCAATATAACTCATTGATTCTAACGTAAATTTCGGCGAAAATAACGATGCGCACATTAAAAACTTTCAAAATCGACTCACTAACTCAGAAAATACCTTCCATTTCAAACAACCTGCGCTACACTAGACACTATATCACCGACTTATAACTACATAGATGGAACCATCTCGTTTATGTTAAACATGAACAGAACTTACAAACATTGGAATGTTTCGTTTAGATGCGTACATTTCTTATATTATTTTGTAATCTTTGATAAACCGAAAAGACCATGACAGCAAATCCAGCTTATATTTCACGTATTAAAAAAGAAAGTCCATCATTTTGTAGTTACGATGTTGTTTACCTATGCACGGTGGTTCCGTCTATGTAGTAGTATACCGGTGCAAATAGTGTCTAATATATGGCGTACTGTTTGAAATTGAAGTGATTTCCTGAGGTAATGAGTTGATTTTGAACGTTTTTAATGTGTGCATCGTTATTTTTGCCGAATTTTACATAAGAATCAAGGTTCTATATTGTTGTAGCAAAAGTATGCAACAGACCCATTCACCGAAAATTTTACTGATTTACCAAATCATCGCAATGCTTCGTTCAGATTAATGCACGAAAATACTTGTATTTGTAATCTATAGGCCTTCGTACCAGCTCAAATTAGGATCGTGAAATTGGCATCGGTGAACTGAAATCCACCGCAAACTGTAGAATTTACAACCTGACATTTCTAAAATTCAAACATAATACTGACCAAAACACCTCCAAAACGGGTTTCTTGGTTTTGTTGACTGTAGATTCGTGAATAGATGACACACCATCCGTCGTCAAATAACTCTGCAGTTTGTCGGGGCCGTCAAATTGCACAGTTGTTTGACGAACGGAACAGAAACCAAACCTGCAACGGTTGGCTCACCTACCGATTTGTGGTGGATCTCGGCTCATCGATGCCAATTTGACGATCCTACTTTGAGCTTGTACGAAGGGCTAATATAGTCCGTTCAGTAGGAGCCGAAAAAAACCAAAACGTGGAACTTAATGATGAAGCTTCGATACTTTCAGGGGCCATTTTAGAAAGTATTTGAAGGTTTTTCGGAAGGGCTGTCATCGCTGAACCTACAACTGGACCAAGTTGGCAGCTGTTCAAGATGTCGGCCAAGCTAAGTTCTTAAAATCACCACAACTCAACTAAAAATAGTCCAATTTTAGATTTTTTGGACTCACTCGAAAGGTCTTTTAGAGAGAAAAAAAAAAACATTATGCTCCGACCAATTTTTCGATATCTGTGATGGATTTGTCAGAATTTTAGGATATGAACAAATTTCTGTGTTTTGGGGGTTACTTTGACCACCTGTAATTTTAGTTTTTTATTCTTAGTTTTAGTTTTAATTTTTTTTTTTTTTTTCAGTTGGAACTTTCTGATGCCTTCAACGTTATTTTTAAGTTCAGGTTTTACGTAGGAATTGACCCTCTGTAAAACTTTCTCCGGCATCACTCCAGCTTTTAACGAAATCAGGTTGCCACATTGATCGAATTCAATAGAATTCCCAAGTTCAAAGATGTTCAATTCCAACGTTAAATAAAAATACTAAATAATTCATTTAGGCATGTGGCAATGTAAATAGACTGTTTACAGGGACTCTCGGCTCCATTGAATGTGCGCCAAATGGCAACTCCAAACTAATATTCGCATGATTTCTAGGAAGACTGAAGATGAAAATTTAACGTAGTTTCTAATTCTTGGAAAATGCAAACACATCCAACTACATATCATTATCATGGTGCTGAGTTCAAGAGGCAGAGTGCGTATAGCGAAAGGTTCAAGTATTCGCTTTTAGACGACTGTGACTGTTGTTGAGTTGTTGAATGTTGAGCTTGATGCAGAGATAAATAACTTTTACATCAGCAGAGACGGAAATCTGTCTCATTCAGAGTGGCCGGGTGGGGTGTAACCATGCTGATGGAGCGGGGTTCAATTTTCTTGGGTTATACGCCGCGAGCAGTTATGCAACCCGCGATGCAACTTGGTGCGCTTTTTGCAACAGACAGAAATTCATACACACACATAGATATACATATACGTTCAAACACGAAACATACAAGCAAACGTCACTATACTTGTGAAGATATAGGATGTGTAAAATGTGTTTTGTTTCGTTTTTTTTTTTTTTTTTTTTTTTTTTTCTCCCAAACACTTACATACAACTAATCTCTAACCTAACGCGAGCAGATCCTTGAACTTCCTGACTTTTGGATGGACTAAGGATAAGAATGGATAGCGGTGGTTGGTTCGGAAACGAGTCACGTGGCTGCAAAGTTTAATCAAAATATTGAATAGATTAGGTTAGTTATCAAATGCTCAAGACTATCCGACGACCAATTAGATAAATTCCGTATTTTGATTAGTCTTGGCAACCACGTGACTTGTCTCCACCAATCACTGTTTTTCATTGTTATCTAGTCTATCCAATAGCCCATAATTTCAAGAATCGACCCGCTGAGCGCTGAGCCTAACCTCTAGTTCCCGTAAAAAGGGTCAATTCAGAGTATCCCGACAAGTGATCATATCCTCAGTGTATAGTGTATATATTAACACACGGTCAAAATATCCGCAAAAATATTTAGTAAAGTAAAAACACATACTTACAGCAACAGGGAATAGTCAGATATCCTAGCTCACACCCTCTGAAGGAATACTTATTACTTAATACTTACCGTGCCATAATGATGGTCTGCGTTCAGCCATTGAATCCTGATGGCAAACGGTTTCTCTAACATTTGCGAAATTGTAAAGTTATATGAAAGACCGTTCCAGTGATGACGTCCCATGCAAATTTGAATACAAACAAATGTTCCGTCTCTTTCACCCTCGCGAGTTTTCTCTTGAGAGCGTTCGCCTGAAGCTTGGTTACTGCCGTGACGTCATCGTGAAACAGTCTACACTTTTGGCTGAATGAACTTTGACAAGCCTGAATTCAACACGTATCGACGCCGTTACACCAAAAGGGGTCAAGTACCAACCGCCGTTGCCATTTTTAGCGAAAATGGTATTCCCTGGAAAAGAAATACTTCATTGACATTTTAGTAACTTGGGAGACAAAGTTAACGCATAAATTGCTTACCTGTAATTTTAATTTTGTTACTTGCGTGTAATGGTGGGAATATATTATTCTGGAAAGTCGTTTACTAGCTTTGAGAAAAAAAGATTATCAGATGCATGACGTAGGATATGTCAACTGAGAAAATGTATGACCATGTAACCAGAATTTCGGGAATGGGGCAGTTGCAAGGGTCTGAAATGTTGTCTTTTTTATAAAGAAAATGAAAGTGCTTGATGAGTTGAGAACAAATATGGTTTGGTTTCTAATAAAGTCCCATTGTCCCGGAGATGAGATTTTGGCCCAAAATTCATTGTTTTAAATGGAAATTCCGCATAGTAACGTCACTACGCACACGATGTTTTACAACTTAACACGTGCGTTTCTCCGAAACCGGGACTCAAAGGAAGAAACCAAAGGCACAATTGTTCTCAGCTCATCAAGTACTATCAGTTTCTTTCTAAAAAAACAACATGTCAGACCCTTGCAACTGCCCCATTGTACCGTATCTCTTAAAAAAAATGGATGAACGTGAAACTTGTGAACATATAATTCTGGAATGGAGTTTACTTTCATTGGGGGGAAAAAAAGATTATTAGAAGCGTAACAATGTGTCAACCGAGGGAGTTTTTGGCCCTGTCACCAGAATTTTGGTGTTGGTGCCATAGCCCATGAAAATTTGGAAGAAATTCTGATGCTATGGCCAGCGTCTAATTGAGACATCAGAATTTCCTGGTAAAAGTACAACCCTGAAATTCGTCCGTTACAATATCCTACCCATGTTAGATGTCGATTCGAGAGAGTGTTCAACGCACCATTCATTTTAGCTCGACCCTTTTCTCAGGTTTAAGAAAACGTTCTACGATGTTGCCAAATTGCACACGACGCCTTTGGTCTAAGTATATCAAACGCGGTGACATCAGCAAAAGTTTTGATTTCCTTATTTTGAGTTTAGGAGTAGATGAGGAATTGGTCACCTGTCGCACGTTTCGCGCTAAGGTTCTACAACGATGCATTACATTTATCTGTAGAGTGGCAGACTAATGGGTAACCTATACGTTACCACTACAGGGGATTTTTTGGTTAGGTTTAAGGTGTAATTTTTTCCAATTATTGCCCAACGAGCTATACATTTATCTAGAGTGGCGGTTTAATATGTAACCTGCGTAACCAGGATGGAGGATTTTTAGGTTAGGTTTAAGCGAGTAAGTCCATTTGTTTCCGTGTAAGTATTTTGGTGCGGCGCCACCGTACAGTGGATCAAAGCATGTTCCGATCCATTGTGAGGTGGCGCCGCATCAAAATACACGGAAACAAATTGACAAATTACTCGCTTAAACCTAACCTAAATATCTCCCATGGTGATTACGCAGGTTACCTATTAAACCGCCACTCTAGATAAATGTATAGCTCGTTGTTATTGCCATGTATTTCGGTGCGGCGCACATTGGATTGAAACTGACTTTAATTTAAAATCCACGTGTGCCACGTCAAACCAAAATACATGGAAACAAACGGACATACCTTAAACCTAACCTAAAAATCCTCCATGGTGGTTGTATACGCTCGTTGCCCATTAGACTGCCACTCTAGATAAATGAACAGCTCGTTGGGTCTCTATTTGTACACAGGCGGTGAATGCGGGTCAGTAAGTCAAACAGAGAAATGGCATCAATGGTTTATAAGGTCGAAGCGATTTTTTTTTTTTCCCCGGGTCACCTTTGATGCAATATCTGTGTTTCCCTTGTTCACTCGTGATTAGTTTTTAATGTCGCGTTCGCTCGTCGCATCGGTGCGTTGCTTGTGTTGGTCGTTGATGCTCGAACACAAAACACAAAACCAAACTCCCCCTCTTCACCGCCGCAAACCCTTCATCATCAACCACCCGCGCCTCGCAAAGTTGCGACCCTTGCTCGCCTCTTCATCACCTGTATTTAGTTTAATTTTGCATATGATACGATCTCGTTGAAATTTTATTTCACTTTTTTATTTTTCTTTCATTTCCACATTTTTATAAACCCGCGATGAAAAAAAGAAAAGAGGGGAAAAAAACATGTTTTGTGCTTTACTCAATATGGTACGTGTCAGTGATGAATACTGCGTTTGTAAATTTCCCGTGCACAGAAAGTCCATTAGAGCTTCGAACCCAAACAGATTGTTTCCAGTGATTCCGCTTGTGGAAGCGGAATTCCGATTAATCGCTCTCTTCATTGCAAAAGAAAAGTTATAGTCCAATTTGAAAAGTCATACAAGATGCAACATTTTTTTTTCCAGATCAACACTAAAGGATCCAGGAAATTATCCTCCTCTCTCTTTTCCCAATAGATCGCATATGTTGGATAAGGATAAGAAGAGGGGGCGAAAAGCAGGAGACTGTCCATATGCTGTCCTTTTCTAATACATACGTTCTAAAGGGAGTAAAAAGAGAAGAACAGATCCCTGGATCCGCCGATGAGAGCTGACATGCAAAGATCGGTGACAAGATAAGAAAAAGGTATACTTGCGCTACACGACAGCACCAAATAAGAAGACTGTTGAATATAAATTGACCTGACAGTTCACTGAACTCATAGTTTAACCTTAAATTTTGAGTCATAGATTGTTTTCGATTAGAAGTGACTCACGCAATCTAGCAACAATGCTTTCTCTCAAAAATGCATAATCATGGATCTGTGCTTCACCAACAATCGATCATTGAACATACATTCAAATGGAGTGAACCGGGGAAGCCATTGTTGCCAAATTGCACGATTTCCACTGCTGTCGATACCTATCGCGTACAATTCAATGAGCAATATGTCTATCGGGCATGCGCGAACTCAATCTGCTCGGTCGAATTGAAGAAAAAAGGCAGATGTATCACATTAGGATGTCACACTGTGACACTATAGTATGATATATAAATAAACTGTAGGGAACACCCTACGAACACTTTCTCCCTCCATTTTTATCTGGGGGGTCGAAGGACCCCCAGACCCCTTTAAGAATTCTGGGGGAGACCCCCAGACCCCCTCTAGTATTCTGGAGGAGACCCCCAGACCCCCCTCTAGTATTCTGGAGGAGACCCCCAGACCCCCCTCTAGTATTCTGGGAGAGACCCCCAGACCCCCCTTTAGATATCTGGGGGAGACCCCCAACCCCCTTTAGAATTCTGGGAGAGACTCCTAGACTCCCATCAAATTTAAAATATTTTCATCTCTGGACATAATTCCGCCTTCAATTCGAAGTGTTTGCGATTTTGCAGAGAAGCTGTACGAATAGTTGCCTACTTCATCCTTTGAAGGATGGGTTTTGAACTGTGGATCTTCAAAAGAATTTTTTAGTTTGGTAGATTAAACCTCCCTTTAAAGATGTTCTTTGTTTGTAGATTGTGTATACCAAATGTCAACAAAATTCATCCATCCATTTTCTTTATAAGTTTAATTTTCTTTGGATATTCTATTTTTTGGGTTTATTGATGGAACAGCTATTTTGCCTTTAAACAGTCTCAGACTTAAGAAGAGTTGTATATTATAGTTTTACATTGAAAAGAAATCCCTGCGTAGGTTGGTTGCAAACTTTTTGTTGCATTTTTCATCAAACATAATTGAGTTATAATTTAATTTCTTATTCCAAGTATTACGATTATTTTTTTATTTGCTTGGTTTCAAAGATTTTTGCTCGATCGCACCTATATTGGCCCTTGAAATGGTCTTAAAGGTTTTTGATGATGACTGTATGATAGGAATATTTTAATGGGTCCGTAACATAGTATGTTTGTGCAAAGTTCCATCAAAATTCATCCCATGAATGATTGACTCCAAGTTTTAACATTGATTCCCCGCTTTAATTCATGTTTTTGGGTCGAACACCCTTTTTTGATTTTTAAACTCTCTTAAGTGTTGTATATTGTATCTGTAAGGAATACTTTCTTTTATAGACTAATTGTAGATTGTATTTGCCAGTTTTTATGAAAATTCATTGGACCAAACCTGAATTATCCCAATTAATAGGATTATGTTTTTATTTGCTTAAATTCCCATATTTTTTTCTCAATCCCACCTACATTGCCTCTTGAAAAGGTTTTATCAGTTGTGTATGGTGACTAAGAAAGGAAAATATCTTAGTATTTTGATAGTGGATTGTGTGTACAAAAGTTTTTATCAAAATTCATCGAGCCATAATTGGTTGACTCCAAGTTTAAAGATTAATTTCTCACGATAATTCCATTTTTTGGCTCGAGCGCACCGATTTTGATTTTTTAAACAGTCTTAAAGGCTGTATATTGTAATGATAAGAAATTCTATATAAAGTAGAGTAAATGTAGGTAGGTAGATTGTTTGTGCCGGATTTAATTAAAATTAATTGGATGTAACCCGAATTATCTCAATAAGTAGGATTATGTTTTTATTTGCTTAATTGGTCTTATTTTTTCTCAATCGCACCTATATGGTCCCTTGAAACGGTCCAAAAGGGTTTATTATGATGATAGTGAGAAGAAAATATTTTAGTACTGTGGTAGTACATTGTGTATACAAAGTTTCATCAAAATTCATCCAGCTTTTAGTAAGTGGCACTGATATACAAGATTAATTTCTCAATTTTATTCCATTTTTTGGCTCGAACGCCCTAAATTGATTTTTTAAACGGTCTTAAGGGTTATTTTACTGAACTATAAGGGGTTAATTTTACTGTGGGCTGGTTGTAGAATGTTTTTACAAATTTTCTTCCAAATCCAAAGATCCAAAATTGAAATATTTAAATTTTTCTCTTTTTTGACCCATTTTCCCATTGATTTTAATGGAAACCATTTTTCATCCATAACTAACCTAAAAATTAAAATTTTAAAAAAACAAAAAAAGTCCTTCTGGGGAATGTTAAAAGCAACATCTCTGCAAAATTTGGATGCATATGGATCAATAGTTCAAAAGTTATGCTGGATTTCACGTTCTTGACTACAGACAGACAGACGGACAGACAGACAGACAGACGGACAGACAGACGCCAAAGAAATTTTGTGCATTTACTCCTCCGTACCACATATGGTTCAGAAATATTGAAATATCATGGATGGATGTTCTTTAGGATAGTATTAGGCATGATAAGAGCCTGTTGATCTATTATTCAACAATCGTTAATATAAATACTAATAAAATAATAAAACCAACCCTTCAGCAATAATATCGAATTGTAATAAAAAACTCTATTTTTTGACATGCAGAAGACAACTGGAAAAACTGAAACTGTTTCCATGGGAACAAGGATAGATAGAGTATTTAAATAAATAGGGGAACATCCTGCCCCCCTTGAGCTTTGCTCAAAGAATGAAGAACAATCAATATGAGAATTTACGCAAAAACATGGGGAAAAAATGGAAAATGAAAAATGGAAAAGGTAGTAAATATTTGGAAAATATAGGAAATAATTATGAGGAAATGCATATTAAAATTGTTCAAAAATGTTGCACTAGATAGGGAGAGGACACAGGTCAGAGATTGCTCGAATGTAAAGTCCGTGAGGAGTCTTAACTGTGACTACGCGCACTAAGCCGTCTGGTCCGGGATGAGTGTCTGTGATGCGGCCCAGCATCCAGTATGATGGGGGAAGGAGACGATCTTTGACAACAACTAAAGTGCCGACAGTTGGATTTGCATTTTTGTGGTGCCACTTTTTCGATACTTGGAGTGTGTGTAAATATTCTTTTTTCCATCGAAGCCAAAACCGAGTGAGAAGTTGATTGACGTGTTTCCAATGAAATAGAGGATGTTTTTCTTGATGTGTGAGTTGGCCGAACGGTAAAGACATGAGGGATTGACCTATGAGGAAATGCCCAGGAGTTAGGGCCTCATAGTCCAGTGGACTGGAAGACAGCGGCGTTAAAGGACGCGAATTGAGAACACTCTCGATTTGCACAACCAATGTCGAGAACTCTTCAGGATTGAGTATGGTCGATCCAACTATTCTTCGGAAATGGAATTTAAAACTTTTTATGGCAGCTTCCCATAGACCACCAAAGTGTGGTGCGTTAGGTGGGTTGAATTTCCATGATATATTCAGTTTTGAAAAATAGTTGTTGATTTCATGACTGGATAAGAGTGCTTGAAGCTTGGTTTGGATGCTAGCGTTAGCGCCAACAAAGTTTTTAGCGTTGTCGGACCAAAGTGTGGTAGGGATGCCTCTCCTGGCACAAAATCGTTTGAAAGCCGATAAGAATGTGCTGGTTGATAGATCAGACGCGGTTTCTAAATGAACAGCTTTAGTGACGAGACATATGAAGGTGCAAACGTAGAATTTTTGAATAGACGATGTTTGTCGAGAGTGGAAACATGTCTTGATAGGGAATGCTCCTGTGTAATCAATGCCAACAGAGGAGAAGGCACGAGCGGGTATAACTCTTTCAGCAGGAAGAGGTGCCATAAGTTGTTCGTACGGTTTGGCTTTGTTTTTTGAACAAGGAATGCAATGGTTTACGACACGAGTAGCACATTGAGGACCACGTAATGGCCAAAATCTTTCTCTTATGCTTGAAAGTAGCTGTTGCGATGGAGCATGAAGTAAGCGGATGTGTTCATTTTGAAAAATAAGTTCCGTTAGTCGATGTTTCGAGGGCAAAATAGCTGGGTGTTTCCAGGTTTCATTCAGTGTGCTGTTGTGCAATCTGCCTCCTACGCGGAGGATACCATCTGCATCAAGGAAAGGGTGAAGGCTTCTGATTCTGCTGGTGCGTTGTACGCTGTTAGAAGGTGATTGTAAGTTGTGAATTTCTTCGGCGAAAACTCCAGCTTGAGCCCATTTGACATAAATATTTGTGGCTAGTTGAAGTTCTTGAGCAGTAACCGTAAGTGTTGTTGGAACCAATTCTGGTTTTTTCTTGATTCGTTTGTTGATGAACCGTAAACAGTAACTTAGAATTCGGAGACTTTTGTCTAATGAGGAAAACCGGTGCAGAAAGGACATAGGTGTGACAAAATGTATTGATAAGAGAACAGGCTGTGGCCGAATTTCCAGATCCAAATTTGGAAGACAAAAGTTGGACTTGGGCCAATGAGTCATATCTTGAAGCAAGAAGTCCGGGCCATTCCACCATAAATTGGATTTAAGAAGGGATTCGGCTGAAATGCCTCTTGACAATAAATCTGCAGGATTCAATTTACTGGGTACATATTTCCAAGTAGGATTTAAATCTTTTAGTACTTCGTGGATTTGTGTAGTTCGGTTTTTTACATAAATTTGCCATTTGTCTGGTGAAGCACTTATCCACTGGAGTGCTATCGAAGAATCAGTCCAGGGGAAAAATTTTCTCAGGTTTTTTGTTTGCGGCCTTTTGGACTTGTTTGGTTAATTGTGATAAGAGTAAGGTTGCCGCTAACTCAAGTCGTGGAAGTGACTGAGTCTTCAGTGGTGCAACTCTGGATTTAGAACAAATTAGTCGTGAAGAGCGATTTGACATTTCTGAAGTTACGGCGTATATGCAAGCGCCATAGCCTTTTGGTGATGCATCCGCAAAACCGTGGTATACAATTGAGTTTGTTGCCTTTGTTGTTGATAAATGTCGTGGGATCTTTAAGTTTTGGAGTGATTCAAATTCTGTTCGAAGTCTCGCCCATTATTCGGTAAGCTCAGAAGGTAAAGGCTCATCCCAACCAATTTTTAATTGCCATAACTTTTGGATTAATAGTTTTGACCTGATTATAATTGGACTCACTAAACCTAACGGATCAAAAATCTTTCCTTGTTCTGATAAAACAGCGCGTTTTGTTAATTTATGATAGTCAGTTTTTGAAAACTTGAGGGATTTGAAATTGAAGTAGTCTTCATCTGGACGCCATTCTACGCCTAAAATCTTGAGTTCATCTTGAGGGTTGAAATATAATGGTTCTTGATGTGCGGGTTCATGATCAAATACTTTAGGGTTGTTAGAGATCCATTTACGGAAGTGAAAGCCTCCTGACGACGCGACATGTTCTACTTGTTTTTTCAATTCGCGGGCTTCATCAACTGAGTCTTCTCCACCCAAATAATCATCAACATATACGGATGATAAGATGCTAGCAGCAGCGTTGGGAAATTGCGGTTGATGTAAGTGGGCTGTTTCACGCAATGCTCTAACGGCTAGGAATGCAGCTGGGGTGGTCCCGTAAGTGACCGTGTTTAATTCGTACGTCTTGATTGGCAGAGAGGTGTCTTCCCGCCACAGGATGCGTTGAAACTGACGATGTGATGGAGCAATGTAAACCTGGCGATACATTTTAGTAGCGTCTGCGCAAATAACTGTGGGATATTCTCGAAATCGCACTAGAATGGCAAATAAGGTGTCTTGAATGTTTGGTCCTGACAGTAATATGTCGTTCAATGAAATTTTTGTGCTTGTCTTGGCTGAAGCATCAAAGACGACACGTAATTTGGTGGTTAAGCGTGTTTCGTCTAGAACACCTAAATGGGGTATGTAATAAGATGGGCGGATGTGTATTTTCTCAGGCGGAACTTCACTCATATGGTGCAGCTGTTCGTATTCTGTTAGAAAATCGACATACATTGTTTTTAATTTTGGATTGTTTGCAAATTTGCGTTCCAATGAAAACAAACGTTTCAAGGCTAGCGAGTATGAGTCACCAAGTACGTTTGGATTTTCTTTGAAAGGCAGTTGAACGATGAAGTGTCCAGATGAGTCTCGGACGGTGCTGCGTTTAAATAATAATTCACATTCGTCTTGTGATTGTTCGGGAGTTTGAGTACACTCTTCCATTTCCCAGAATTTTTGTAGGGTAGCGTTTATGTCGGCTAATTTTGTAAAACGAGCATGACAAACTGGAGGAGTGCTGTCATTTGTAGAATACAACATGTTGAGGAAAGAAGTGGAATGATGAAGCGTGGGTCCAACAATTAGCCAACCAAAATCTGTTTCTTGGAGAATGGGCATTTGATCGTCCAAAGAAAAGCGACCGGCCTTCAAATGTGTCCACAAAATATCCGATCCGAAGATGAAATGGATGGGTTGTGTCTTTTGAAAATCTGGATCCGCTAAAGCAACTGTTTGCAGGTGTTTTTTGAAATCGTTAGAGAAAGGAAGTTGTGGATTTGACGGGAGGAAAAATGGTAGAGTATCAATCACAAGACAAGAAATTGTTTTCGAGAAGTTTTTGCTTGCAGAATGGACTGTTAGTGTTAGCCTTTCGGAAGAATATGTTGAACCTATACCCATAACCTTACAATTGATCGGGTTTGTAGGTAAGCGGAGTAGTCTTGCTGCTTCTTTGGAAATAAAATTGGATTGGGAACCACTGTCAAGGATGGCTTTGAAAGCGAGATTGCGGCCGTGAATGTCCGTTGTCCAGATCTGAAGGGTTGCTAGTCACGCATGTGCGGTTGGTTGGGGTTCCTTGGGTTTGTCAGAAGTTGAACTTTGTGATTTTCCACAATGTAAGAGTGTGTTATGTTTTTCGGGGCATTGGGTACAACGGAATTTTTCGTTCGTGCACACACCCTTTGGGGTAATTTCAAACAAATTCGGCATAGGGAATTTGAATCAACTATTTTGTATTTATCTGGAACTGTCAATTTTTTGAATTGTGCGCAGTACACTAGGAGATGATCAGCATTGCAGTAGGGGCATGAACGGGTTTTCTTTGGCGATTTAAAGTTTGGCTGATATTTTTCCTCAACTTTCGATTTTTTGGAGAAATGTGCGTAGCTGGAAGTTGTTTGTGGTTGAAGATGTTTGCGTTTTTCTCCGAAAGATTTCGTATCAGTTGTAGGTGTAAATTTACGACTTGAACGGTGATCATTATAATGGTTGTTATAACGATTATAATTGTACGCTTGAATTTTCGAAGGTGTTTGTTTGCTCGGGTATCTGTTTTCGATTGATTCGAGTGTCTTTGCCTGTTGGTTTAAAAAGTCAAGGATGTCCTTATTTTTTGGAATTTCTTTGGTGGGGAAGGTTTTTTCCCACTCAAGTAAAGTTCGGGTGTCTAACTTGGATGTTATCACTTGAATGAGCAAAGGATTCCAAGATGCTGTCTCAATATTGAGAGAATTTAAAGATTGTATTGATTGATTAATTGTATTATACAGCTTCTGTAGATCCTTGGAAATCAGCTTTTCCGGTTTTGCGAGACTTTTGGGGCGGTAAAGATTGAGAATGGCTTCACAATGATGTTTTATAATGAATTTAGAATTTTCAAATTCGTTAGTTAAAATTTGCAACGCCGTGGTATAATTTTTATCGATGAAATCTACATTCTTGATGAGTTCTGCGGCCTTGTCCGTCAAAGAACTTTTTAAGTAATGAAACTTCAGTATTAACGGAATACTGTCATTTTCATGGACTAGTGAACGAAAGATTTGGAAAAAACTTGGCCAATTTTCATAGTTGCCAGCAAATGTGGGTAATTTTGGGAGCTTTAAGTGATTTTTCTTTGAAAGTTGGTCGATCTGAGAATTGGCGTGTGGCGGCACTTCTGATGAGGCTGAAGTGGGTTTCATCATCTTTTTAGCAGTACCAATCACTTCATAATACATATTCTCAAAGGTGTCCAACTCATTTTCGTCTAAAATGTTTTTATTCAATTTTTGAATTGCATGGAAGACGGTATAAAATTGTGACAATAAATTTTGCGAATCATTATATCGAGCTTCTACAGCTTCGGCAAGTGATGACGTTTCTAAATATTTCTTGAAGTTGACCAGCTGACGCGTTAGACGGTCCTTGTTTTCTAATAGCTCGTTCATTTCTGCCGATGTTTGGTGGCTTTGATGAGAGGTTTCTGGTGGTTTTTTTGATCGGTGAGCGCGAGTCGTCATTCTCTTCATTTTAGTCTGAAAAGTCGTTATCAAAGAAACATATGTTTTCAATTCACTAATTCACAAATATTGAGGTTTTCTCTCTCTCTCTCTCTCTCTCTCTCTCTCTTTTTTTTTTTTTGTCTCTTGTTTTCTCTTTTGGGCATGACAGATTGCTTGAGTAGGGTGCGACCACTTACTGCAAGTCTTACAATTTTCAATAATGCTTGGTGAGGGCGCTACCACTGCTTTAATACCAAGGCTTACATAAAATCTGATAGCTTGCGGGAGGGGCGACCTCACGCTACAAGTCTGATCACAGATACCATGCTTATTAATTTAAGCAATTGCCATTCCTGATAAGGGTTGCTTACATGCAGGAACTAAGGCTGTTATTAATTTTTGTTATTTTGCCCTGTAATTAGTGAATTGACAACATAATGCAATAAAATTTCCCATTTATTTATGATATGGAGGCGATAGCTCTCTTCATATCAAAAGTAGAAGCAAGGAGGCGAATGCACTCTGCAAGCTTATGTCAGAATGGAGGCGAATGCACTCTTCAAACTGATGTCAGAATGGAGGCGAATGCACTCTTCAAACTGATGTGTCACATCGAGATTAATTAAGTTTAATTTACTTAATTAAGTTTTGTTTAACATGGAGGCGAATGCACTCTTCATGTTTTGTATAGATTCTCACTTTTTTACATGGAGGCGAAAGCACTCTTCATGTATTGTATATATTTTCACTTTTTTATTTTAGAGAATTTGAGGTTATCTTCGTGGAGCAACGTTGAGGTTATGAAGAGTAGTTAATTCCTCACAACTTTTGTATTTTATTTCTTTTTATTTTTGTAATCACGTCGAGGTCACCATTTGTTGATCTATTATTCAACAATCGTTAATATAAATACTAATAAAATAATAAAACCAACCCTTCAGCAATAATATCGAATTGTAATAAAAAACTCTATATCACAGATACCATGCTCCACAACTTCCTTTCTCTAACGATTTCAAAAAATTGACAGTTCCAGATAAATACAAAATAGTTGATTCAAATTCCCTATGCCGAATTTGTTTGAAATTACACCAAGGTGTGTGCACGAACGAAAAATTCCGTTGTACCCAATGCCCCGAAAAACATAACACACTCTTACATTGTGGAAAACATTTGTTGATCTATTATTCAACAATCGTTAATATAAATACTAATAAAATAATAAAACCAACCCTTCAGCAATAATATCGAATTGTAATAAAAAACTCTATTTTTTGACATGCAGAAGACAACTGGAAAAACTGAAACTGTTTCCATGGGAACAAGGATAGATAGAGTATTTAAATAAATAGGGGAACAGAGCCAATTACTTTATAATTATCATGATTGACTAAGTCGCAGCGGGCCAAGTATCGAAACAAAATTCATCAAAAATCTCTGCGCCATCGCAATACTTTCTCAATTTTTTTAATTTCATTAGAGTGAGAAAGTAAAAAAAAAAAAAAAAAAACTCTACTTACCTACTAAACTCTACTTCAAATAGATGCCAACTGTAGAAAATTCCGAGTCAACCTCTTCACTTTTTAGAGGAATAAAGAGTGGCTACAAGAGACGTACATTGCGTCGTCGCCGTCGGCAGGCTTTGGGGCTTTGGGTAAAGGATACAGAAAACGAGCCTACCGTAACGAAAGGTGACTCTAACAATGACACATTCACGTTCGTGACATTCATCACATGACTATAGTCGTTCCATACTTGAATGCTGCAGCTCTTTCAATTGTTAACTTTGATATAGTGAAGGCTTCTCTCAAGAGTATAAACACCCTGTAAGTTTGTTCTGCGAGCACTTGCGCCAAGAATAAGCACCCGTCCCAGGTGCTCTGTTTTGATTAAATTCACTTTACATTTCACTGATGACTCGTCTATAAAAATACGCGCGTCAAGAAATTGATTCTTGGTATTTTTTTGATGTATATCATAGGCAGCCTTCATACGTCGTTCACCATCAAACGAAAATTTCATGCGAAAAAAAAGTATAAATTATACATAAAAACATACAAGCATAACAAATAGAAAAAAAACAAAAAAAAAAACAAACAAACAGACAAGCAATAAAACCAAAAAATTTTGAAAAAACTTTCTCATCAGGTGCTGTCGCCCCCAAAACTGATAAAAAAAAAACAAACAAACAAAGCACAAACAAAAAACAAACAAAAGCAAACAAAAAAAAAAAAAACAAAAAAAAACCAAACAAAGATAAATAAATCGGATCAGGTGCCGTCGGATGATTTCAAAAGCTAGCAAATAAAATGAAAGAGGAAAAAGTTTAAAAAGATAAATAAATTAGATCAGGTGCTGTCGGTTTGTTTGGAAGTTCAAGATGCAAGTCAAAGATGAGCGCCAGTCTGGGTGGACCAATAAACATGACGTTTGACACGTGGAAGATGATGTAGAAACGGAAAGGTAAGGTTTATTGGTCCACCCAGACTGTCGCTCATCTTTGACTTGCATCTTGAACTTCCAAAACAAACCGACAGCACCTGATCTAATTTATTTATCTTTTTAAACTTTTTCCTCTTTCATTTTATTTGCTAGCTTTTGAAATCATCCGACGGCACCTGATCCGATTTATTTATCTTTGTTTGGTTTTTTTTTTTGTTTTTTTTTTGTTTGCTTTTGTTTGTTTTTTGTTTGTGCTTTGTTTGTTTGTTTTTTTTTTTATCAGTTTTCGGGGCGACAGCACCTGATGAGAAAGTTTTTTCACAATTTTTGGTTTTATTGCTTGTCTGTTTGTTTGTTTTTGTTTTTGTTTTTTTTCTATTTGTTATGCTTGTATGTTTTTTATTTATAGTTTGTTTGTTTGTTTGATTTTTATGGGTTTCTTTGTTTGTTTTGTTTTCCATTTCGGCGCGACAGCATCTGATGGGAAAGTTTTTTCTCATTTTTGTTTTAGTTTTGCTTCTTCGTTTGTTTGTTTGTTTGTTTGTTTGTTTGTTTGTTTGTTTTTTTGTTTTTTTGTTTGTTTGTTCGCTTTTCCAATTTCTTTTCCTATCATCTTGTTATGAACTTGTTATTTTTACTTTCATTTTATTCATCTATTTGTCTATTTTTGGAATTTAATTTCCAATTTTAGTAAATTTTTAATCCTCTAATCAAATTAATTATGGTATAGTAATGTTCGAGTCCGGAAAATTTTTCAAATAGTATCACGCCAGAAGATTTTCTGCAATGGAACCGAATTACTGGTTGCGAGAAACCATCAAATTTAGATACTGATTGATTCGGTTTCACATGTTGGAATGGTGAGGGGTGCGCGGATTTGATGGGCCCACCTCAATCAGCCCGCTAGAAGTTGGAGTTTGGGAAAAAGAACAGTTGGAGAGTGAGCAAAGCGAGGAGTGAGGAAGGGGGAAGGATGGTCGGTGAGTCAGTGAGTCGAGGAGTGGGGGTCGACAGTCGGGAGTGGGGAAGCCGTGCAACGCCGAGATCGCGTTGCACGGCAAACTCACGGAAGGACTGAACTCGACAAACTGATGAAACGTAAAAACTAAAAACCTCGATAACTTTCAAATTTCTGGACCAAATCTTTTCAAATTTTTGGCAGTTCATCCAAAGGTAGTGACAAACGTTTCTGCAAAGTTTCGTGAAAATCGATTGATATTTACTACCACTTTTCGCGTGAACAAACTGAGAGCGTCGAGCGTCACATACATACATACGGACAGCGACGATAGCATAAGGTGCTTGCGCTACGCGACAGCACCTAAAAAGAAATCTCTAACCGAAACAAAAAAAAAACAAGTCGAAATTGCAACACTTAAAGTGTTGGCAAAGGAGCATGAGTATCAATAAGCGAAGATTGCAATCTTAATTTCTTCGGAGCTAATGTTGAGGATTTGGATCGTTTTTCAAGAAAATGGTGTAATAAACATGTTCTCTCGGCATATTCAGTGCGGCCGTACAGGAGCCGTGAAACCAAAAAAAATAAAGGTAACACGGCTCTGTCTGCGCATGCGCAGAGTTTTCCATCCGCAATCACCAATCGCCGTTCACGCGGCAGACTCTAAGCTGACCAAATCAGAGCCTATCTGCCAACTTATTCCCCTGTCTTGACTCAGGTCTTCGCACTAGACTCACATTCCTCTCGTTGTCCAAGCTCTTGTTATTTTATTTTGTAAACTTTGTAAGCTTTCTAAAGAAAATTCGACACCACCTCCACCCCTCCCCCCTTGATGATCATCAGACCTCTGATGTGATTTTAGCTCACTAGTGATTTTACCTCAGGTGTCACTGGTCATTCGGTCACGGCATGCCACTGCATGCTCTAAAAAACACTTTCAACTCTCAGGCTCAGCTTTGTCTCTCTGTTTTCAGTGCATGTTTTTTCCCCATAGTTTTATGAGAAGCTATGATCGACATGTTAATAAGTTGTTCATTATAATTCATTTACTCATCAAGCTGTCTCTCTTTAAAACTGTTGTCGACTTTCCGATTTATTATTAGCCGAAGCGATTTCTTTAAAATTTCGTCATGAACCTCATCAAGGCCCTTTTAAAGGGGGTTTTTCAAAAATAATGTTTTTTTTTTAAAAAAAAAAAAACGTATATGAGCGCCACAGATTGAAGTTTAAAGTAAAGGCTGCACGGAGGGAAGGGAGGCGCTTTCTCGGCAATAACCGCCCTTATCTTGCAAACAGTGATCCCCTTTAATTTGATGTCGCACGGTGTTGAACGGTGACATTCAGCAAACACGGGGGATAGGTTGAGAAGTGCTCACCATTCAACACCCTGTGACATCAGACCGGTTTTTTTGAATCCGCGAGAATTTAGCGCGCCTCTCTGCTGCAACCGCACGGTTAATGCTCCGTCTCTATACTTGCCTCTAAAAGCCAGCTTGTTTCCTCGGAGACCTGACAACACTGCATCATGGAGCCGTTGCCTAGTAATTAAAGGTTTAATGGATTAAGTTGTACGCACGGTAACGGGGACTCTTAGCCCCGACTGCCAGTAGCGTAACTAGAAATCATTCTATCTCTCTTTTTACTCATCCGAATATACAGGTAGAAAAAGGATAGGAAGAGGGGATTGATCCCCCTTCCCTATCCTTTTCTAACTTACACATTTTAATGAACAAAGTGAGAGAAAGGCAATTTCTAGTAACGCCGCTGCTCGACTCGTCCGAGACATTGGTCGGGGCTCTTCCGCACAACAGCGACCTACGCGACGCGCGGCTTCGGGCTAAAGAAGCTTTAGTGGTGGCATATTTTCTTCCAACTTTCAATTTATTTTCTGGCAAGCCAATTTCTTCAAAAACAACCAAGTTTATAATAGGGTGGCCGACGTAGGGAGGCTCGGGTGCAGGGAAAAGTAAAGAGGGAGGGAGGGGGGAGGGAGGGAAGGTATAGTCGCGACTCTCTCTCTCGCTCTTACCTTGTGCCTGAGCTCATCATTTCGATTTTCTTGAAATGCCCCGCGGCTACGATACTTTGTTGTCGGATTTCAATAAGGTCGGTATAATCAGACAACTTCAAAATCAAGGTCTATAGTTTCTAACGGCCCTAATTACACTGCACACTATAGAGGGTTTTAGTAATGGCGGCATCCGGAGATGAGCGTTCCAAACAAAGACGAACTGTCTCTCTTGTTCTCACGTAACCCTCTCCCCCCGGGTCATTTACTGCTATCTCACTCTAATTTCAAAAATCGTATATACAGACATATTTTGTGAAATTTGTTGGCTGGAATGAATTTCTCGAGGCATTTTAATGCCTGAAACAAGAAAGAGATGGGTACATACATGCGAGGGTCACGGGAGAGTGAGTGTGATATAGTTTTGATCGCTACGCGAGTTTTATCATAACCAATTGCGACCGATGAGTGCATTGTTGTGATTGTTGGCTAATCGTTGACTTCACACTAAAACCGTCAATGATCTGAGATTGAAAAAAGACGTTACCAAAAATCAGTGAAAAAAGTCATCAAAAATCTATTTTTCTACCTTCCAAGCTTTTTTTTAGAAATTTCCTGTGATCATTTACAGGTTCAAATTATGTGTACTATGGCTTTCAAAAGAAAGTACCCTGGTCAAAAGTTTTACTCCTTCAAATAAATATATCAGTAAGCCTTGAGCAATTTTGAGACTTAGAAGTGTTCAAGGACTAAAGCAGCTAGAATGCCCCTTTTAACGTACGTCTTGAAAAATCGTAAATTCTTTTAAAAACAACGGAAAAACTTAACGATAAGAATTTCGGCCAACAGACCGATCATTTAATTCATCGTTAAACCGATCGTAAAGATTGTCTATGATGAGTGATTCTATTGGTCGAATATTATAAAACTCAGCCGTTGCTATGGTAACCATCGTTACAGTGTCCGTTTTTTAAAGGTTACTCATGAATAGCCTTTTTATAACGAGACTCTTAACGATGGTTGCCATAGCAACGGCCAAGTTTTACAATTTTCGACCAATAGCATCACTCGTAGACGGTTTTAACGATCGATTTATCGATAAAGTAAATAATCGGCCCGCAGGATACTTTCTTTTGAAAGTCATAGTAGCTGTTGAAAGTATTGGAGGACAAAGGAGAGGGTTTACCAAGCACCGGGGGGGGGGGGGGGGAGGACGGGTAGAATCGCAAAAAATGCAAAATTTTACTTTTATAATTGAGTTTTCTTTTCTTAGCGCATGAATTTTAAATAAATTTCGTCATTACTGTATCTTGGTAAATCTCTCTTTGTCTTCCAATTAAAATGAATGCAATGTGCGCTTTAATCATTATTAAAAGTGTTCTCTGAGTGATTAACATATTGATTTTGAATGTTTTATTACGTGATAAATCTATGAGAAATGTCTACTTTCTTATTTTCTAATTTTTCCCACTTTTTGACGCTCTCATAGATCATGAGATAGTGCCATAACTCCAAATTCATATCCATGAACCCTCGAAAAATGTTTAAACAAAATTCCAATAAGGCGGGGCAGAGTTTCATGTAATTTTGTTGTTTGGCCATGCACTGGTGAATATCCAAACGTACCCAAAGTAACTCTTACCCAGTGGCGGCGCGTGCAATCTGGCAACAACATTTTCTCTCCATTTAAACCTATGTAAAAAATCGATCTTCAGGAGGTGCAGTTGCACCCCCAAGATATCGATACTTTTGCATAGGTTTTAATGGAAAATTAGCGTGGTTGCCAAATTGCACGAGCCGCTACTGCTCTTACCTCCTCCCCCTCTTTCTTGGAAAATCGATGAACTGCCATAATTAAAATTTTGAACCGATTTTGCTAAAATTCAATTCATTGCAAGACCTTGCGGATGCTAATCCTTTCTTAAAACATTGTCGGTTCAAAATGTGTATTTTTCAGATTTATCGGCTGAACATTACGCGTATCTATTTTTTTTTCCCCCCAGGAAAGTTTGCTTTCAAAATTGTGTGGAAAAGTCTCAATCTAAGCTTTAAATAATGGACTAATCTCCAAAAGGTGCGGATATAAATTAATAAGTTATTTATAAATGTCGTGTCTCAAATAATCTGAGCGTTCGGTAGAACGCACACGGCAAGTCATTTGAATGACACAAATATTCGTAATCTCCTACTAAAAGAATGTCCTTGTTACTAGATCCCGCAAGTTCGGTTGTGGCGAAGAATGCAATTACGAGTAACTTTCCTTTCAAAAATACGCTAAATGAAGCGGTCTAAAAACAATCTAAAACCTGAATAAAACTTGTCCAATAACAGTCTCACCTGAATCTTTTGAAAAATGCTCGCGTTCTAGTAATTTCAGAGTTCGTCCCTCGTCTTTGTCTTCAAAACTTTTATTTATTTTGTTCTCCGGATGAAGAGTCTTTACGCTCGTAAAAGTAAATGATAGACTTTAACACAAACGTCAGAGCAAGTTCCTTTGTTTTTCTACGAACTCGTATCAAGTTAGTGAACGACGAGTTGCCAAGTTTCGATTTATGACCCGTCTTTGCATCAAATTTAATGACAAATATACCATCAAAAATCGAAAACCCGGCAACACTGGGTGAACGTTGGGATGTTCCTTCCTCATTTTTTTTTTAACCAGTGAAGAAAAACACACCTACTTATACCTAATTCGTCGAATAACAACTAACAAGTTGCCTGTGCTCTCGTTTTCGTTGTCTTTATTTATTTTTGTGTGAGTGAGTGTGTTTGACGAAAAATATACAGCACCAGCGAATTATGGGAACAAAACGAGGAATTTTGAAGTTAATGCCGAGTACAAAGTTTGATTGCCGGAAACGGGAAGTATAAGAAAACAGGGTGGTTGTGGAAGAGGGCTCGGAACTTCTTCGTGATGTTAAAAAGACTACTTCCTTATTTGCAGTGCTGCCGCTTTGAGTATATATGTATAGTGGCTTTCTGAAATCCATCGATGAATCAACCGGTTGCAGCAAAGATTACACGTATAAATAAGTCAGTTGAAAATAGTAGCTATGGTCTTTAAAAACACTTAAACTAATGACCTTTGCTTTAACCAGTTAGATCTACGATGGATTGTTGTAGAATGTAGAGACTACATGTCAAATATACGTTGAACAGCTGAACTGCTTAGATCGTCTCACAGTGGATCATCAAATTGGATGTTTGTTGAACATGGGATGACCACTCAATTTCAATCACATGTTTGTTGATACCCTTTATAATCGATATGATTAAATCATTGATTACCCACTTGATACTTTACTAATAATGTCCCAAAAGATTTCCTAATTTACACATTCCAGACCTCTTTATCACGAGAATCCTCGTTTAAATAAGCTTACTCTGTGAAGGTTGTAACAACCTTCTATGAAGCTTAAGTTTGAAAGTTACGAATCCCGTTGCTTTTGAAGCTTATTAGAAGGTTATGAAAAAAAGCTCTCTTTGAGGTTTTAATACAAAAGTTTTATAAGGTTTCGGTTATCTTACTAAATTAAGCTTACTTTGTGAAGGTTGTAACAACCTTCTATGAAGCTTAAGTTTGAATGTTATGAATCCCTTTGCTTTAGAAGCTTAACGTAAGGTTTTAAGAAAAAGCTTTCCTTAATGTTGACAAATTAACCTTTTTGTAATATTATGATATTCTTCAGAAAATAAGCTTTTGAAAATAACCTTATTATTACATTTACTAAATCTTTTCTTTTTCAGAACCATGATTAACATTGACGAAAAAATCTTGATATAAGCTTTTACTTTTAAGCTTCTGGTGTCAATATTGTAATGACCTTACAATCATATTAATCAGGAAAGCTTTAATTAAGAATGTCTGTATAAGCTCCCCCAAGGTTACGAAAAGCTTATTTTAATGCATCTGAAATGTTAATTTCCGATTGGGTGGTGATCTGTAAACATATCCATAAAATATGGTGATTATTAGCTGACAACAAACCATATTTTAATAGAGCTACGTGATCGGACTGAAATACAATCTGTTTTGTACAATTTTTCAATGAACACGAAAGACAAATGAGAGGAAACTCTGACGAGACATTGAAAAACCAATTTTAAATCAGCTCTCAAACTTTACGACTTCCGAAACGCACACGCAAAAAAGTGGAAGAGTTTATACTCTTGGATGATTCCTAAATTGAGTAGCAATTTAGATGATTAAAACATAATTATCTCAAACATCAACCGAAAGGCTGTAAAAAATATAGAGAGCTTTTGGCAATTACAATATAGTCATATTTCTGTAAGTGCTACACGAAAAAAAACCTGTACGGGTGTGATAACCACACAAATCAGTTCATGTACTAACCGTAAAAGGACAGCTAGTGTAGCCGTATTTTACAGGTGCCGGTTGAATACGGTTGAGCTCTGAACCGTACATACGGGTGTCGTAACCGTGTGTCCAGACGGCGTCCAACAATTACGTGTGATTCACAGTTCCCGAGCCCGTCTTTTATAGTTACCGTTCCCTTGAATTTTTTTCCGTTCTTATATATAACAACCAAACTGCTACATACATTATAGGAACTATCTAGAGATAAAATTTACGATTTCAATTTTTTCAGTGTATTTAGTTTATCTCTGAAATTGACGCTAGCATGCAACAAAACACGATTGATGCACCGGTATGACAAAAATTAATTGAAATATGTCGCTTGCTATCAGTGGCGTCGCGTGCCATCTGGCAACAATGCAACTGCTCCATTTAAACTCATTAAATATATCGAATATTCCTTGTGCACTGTGCACCCCCAGAATGCGATCTTTTACATGAGTTTAAATGGATAGAATACATTGTTGCCAAATGGCACGCGACGCCACTGCTTGCTATATATGTATAGTAAAGTATGTAGAATATTCATACAGCGTCCGCAATAAATCACACATATTTGCCCTCTGTGCGTCTGTTTATTTTTACTGCATCTTCTCTCAGACAAAATTTGCGATTGGATGTTAAATAAAACGCTTGTTTCATCGTGATTACCATGCCTCAGTTCCGTTTCAAACTTCTCGGGTTTTTAACTTTCAAGCTCGAAATATCACGGAAGCAAAGGCACTTTGAATATTGCAGTAAAAGCAGCCTCACGATCGGTAAAAACATAAATTTACTAGAGTCTCTAAAGGTGTAATCCAATACTGATGATATTCAAAGGATTAATTATGATGATTATAGACTTAAATTGAGAATCTTCGATATCTCTCTCATTGAGTGTTTCCTTGATGTGCATAAAGATCTGGTTACGGTGCAATAGCTATCATCGATTCCTCACAAACTTCAGCGCCGCGCGGTTTGTGAAAATTTACATCACTCAACATCGGTAGCCTTCATTTCGACAACTAATATAATTGCTTTAAGGCAGCTTTGAAATCGTGATTACGAGTATTTCCTTCCCTCCGTGTTTTACAAATGAGTATGTAACGTAAATCATTATTGATTCGTAGTGATAGTGGACTAGTGGTGGCTCTAGAAATTTGCCGATGTCTGATGTTCTCCATTTAAATTTACGTATAAAATAATCGATTCTAAGTGAGGTGACTTGCCTCACCTAGAATCGATTATTTGCATTGGTACAAACGACAAAGAATCATAATTTTCAGATTATTCTAGCTACCAGTGGTGATACGATATTCTACTTTCTCTTTGCCTGTCAGCCTATATGACAATGATTGACGCGGTGACGAAGTATAATGTTTTGAATGAAATGAGATAACTATTCGTACTCGGCGGAGTTGATATTGCATACCCTACAAAATGAAGGCGCGATGAATTTATACTACGTCTAATTCGCATTTTTCTACATCAGCGAAAACTCCTGCTGCCGTGTTGAATCACTCTTCAGAATGACGGTCGATGTGTACGCATTTATTGATAATTTTACTCTTGGGTGAAAATAGATTTACTTTTAAATCTTAATTTTTTCATAAAAAAAATGTTAATAACACTACGGATTAATGTATCGTTTTATTGATGACTTCACAGTAAAACTTTGGTAGCAAACAAAGGTTCAGTTTCACTCACTCTAGTGAGGTTACCCACAAGAAATTAGATCCAAATTTTAAAATTCGAATTCATGCCAGTAAACATCCAATTCTCTAAAATTGTATTGCATCATTAAATCCCACGCTCTTCGAAATATTTTGTCACTTCTACTTAATTCTTGAAACATCTCGAATCGCGAGGGGGCTTACCTAGGACAGTAGTGGCGGATTGTACAATGTGGCAGCAAAGAATTCCGTCCATTTAAATCAACGTAAAATAATCGATATTTAGGAATACAGGGAATCGATACTTTTTCATTGGGACAAATGGCAAAAAACCATGGTTGCCAAATAGCACAAGTCGCCACTGCTGAAAAGTTTTTTCAATAAGTTTCCAGATAGTCTTTCTAAAACACTTGCCTTTTCGTTCAAAACCAGTTCCCACTGAATTAAATCATTTCAAGTTTTCATTGAAGTTAAAAATTAAGAGGCAAACTAACTATCCATCAGAGGCGTACCGAAGTTTATGGGGGGAGGGGGGTTGTGCGATATTGTAATTTTACCGCCCTTCAAAATTATAAATTTTATAACTTTTTTATTGCTTGTTCACCCTGATTTTGCCGCCTCCGGAACAAAGGTACCCGCGTGCCACCCCCCCCCCCCCCCCCCCCGAGCATGCCCCTGCCGTCCAGCCTGCCTCACTTTGGAACAGTCGCGAGCGTGAAATTTGGCAATAATGTATTTTCTCCATTTAAATTCACCAAAAAAGTAGAACGCTTCAGTCAACGGCGATGACCAGGCATTTCGACCTTTCTAATGTATTTAAATGAGAAAAATGAACGTTGCCAAATCGCATGCCTCGCCACTGCTTTGGAATAATAATTATAATATGGTGCATGGCGTTCCTTTTATATAGTTATAGGTGATGATCGTCACACGAAAATTTTCATTCATATTATGCCCGCGCACATACTTACAATCAGTGGCGTAGCTTGCAATTTGGCAACGTTGTATCGTGCCCATTTAAACCCATGTAAAAGGTCGAATGCAAAGGTGTTCACCGAATACCCAATAGTTCGATATTTTTAATGAGTTTAAATGGACACTGTACAACGTTGCAAAATTGCACGCTGAGCCACTGCTTACAACACTTACATCCCCCCTCGAATCGGCAACGTTACAAATCAGATGTCCCAGTCACCTACTAAACCGATCCATGACGAAAAAGGAAGGAGCATCCGATCCCCTTCCTCACTGTCGCGTCGCTTCACCCCAACGACTAGAGGGACTATGCCCATTGCCCTCTCCCTCCCTCATTTTACTCTTTCTCTCTTTCTCTCGCACCATTTACAGAACCTCTTCATTCCTAGTCTCGTTTAATTCTGAGCAAATTCGCCTCCATCCCCCGGATACATTCGCTCCAATTGCACTCATCATTCGCAATTACTGTTCTTTATCGAGCGCTCCCTCCGCTGCGCATCGCCACCATCGGAGCGGGAGCAGTGTTGCCAGACGTACGTCAGTGGGCCGTATTTTCTCTCATAAGAACCAATGTAAAATATTCTACTTTTGACCTGAAATCTGGCAAACACTGAGCGGGAGCAAGATTGCCGCATTTATATTATGGCCCCTGCCAGGCCATGGCGCGGGCAGTGGACCGACCATGTCCCGCTCGTTGTGACGTCATTGCATCAGTTCGACTGCAGCAGCTTTTCTCGAAGACCCCGTCCATTAATCTCGCTAACAGTTGAGAATCATCCGCAACCGGCCGTTATTCGTAGGGCTGCCGTTTTGCGTATACTCAATGCTATTTTTCTATACACCGATGATTCCACCGGTTGAGAAAAGATAACACAGTTCAGTTCGGTGTATGACTGTAATGCACGAAAATACTCTGATCTGTAATCTTTCCTTAATCGGTGGAAACTCCGTTGATTAATTAAAATATCCGCAAGTTTTTCAAAGTCATCGACGACTCCACCGGTTGAGAAAAGATTACATATGCTAGTATTTTAGTTTATTACAGTCATGCACTGAACTGAACTGTGTAATCTTTTCTCAACCGGTGGAATCATCGGTGAGTTGAAAAATAGCATTGATTATATATACGCAAAACGGCAGCCCTGGTTATTCGAGCAATTAATGAGTCGTCCGAATGATGCAAGTCAAAATTTGAATATTTTTATTTTTAAAAAAACTTTCTTTTGTTTGAGGGTCATTTGTATGCGGTAGTCGATCATTTTACTTCATCAATAAACTGATCGTAAGATTGTATGTATGAGTGATGCCATTGGTTCAAAATTGTAAAACTTGGCTGTTCCTATGGTTACCAAGGTTAATATGCCTGTTTTTCTAAAGCCATTTATTGAATAGCCTCTACACAAGGGGATAGAACAATGTTAACCATATCAACAGCCAAGTTTTAGAATTTTGCATGGACCAAATAGCATCACTCATTGACAGTTTCATGCAACGATCCGATGAAGTATATGGTCGGCATTTAGGTCACACAACTCAAACCTTCGGTTTGAGTAATGGACCAAACCCGCCATCATGAGACGTTTCAAAATACATCCCCATTTGAAGCAATGCAAAAGACAGAGACAGAGATGTGTCCACCGTCTTAAAAAGAGACCGAAAAATGTATCCATTAATTGCCACCTACGGTAGTTTCCTTCTTAATGAATTATTTTGTGGTTAAACGAATTTAAATTTGAAATTAAAAACCCTAGTACTGTGCAAGAGGAACAAAACTTTATTTATAAAACATACCGAAGCCCAGTGACGTGACTAGAAAGTATACCTTTCTCACTTTGTCCATTAAAATGTGTAAGTTAGAAAAGGATAGGAAAGGGGGATCAATCCCCTCTTCCTATCCTTTTTCTATCTGTACATTCGGATGAGTAGAAAGAGAGATGGAATGATTTTTAGTCACGCTACTGCCGAAGCCTTCCAGACATATGATTTCCTCGTGAGTGTTATATAACACAAAAAGTACGCAACATTGTCCAAGATATTTCAAAACCGAATTAACTCTTCACGAGTACGGGGGTCGGGGGTCGTCTCATTTGTATAAGTATATTTACACAAAAACTCTCGTCGGGACGAGATTGCAGAACAAAAACGGTCAAGCAAAAAAACATTAAAACCCCGCTCCGTTGTGTTTTATGGCTTAAAACGGCCTGATATGATGCCACACAACGGTCAAGTCTGCTGCTTGAATTTACTCTCAACACCGTGGATGGAATTTACCTCCTTGTAATTATTCAAGTAACTTTTCTCAAGTTTAAATAATAACTTTCGACCTTCAACCCGTATCTTTGGTCTAAAGTATGTACCTGGCATCACCAGTCCCCACTATAGCTCGAGTATCTAATTGTAAGTGGGTTTGGAGCGCCTTCAATTAATTTGATACTTCTCCTGCGTACACTAAGGATGTATCAATTGCATAGTCGCCTCTGCTAAGGCGATGGTTGTCGTCCTCTCTGTAAATAGAGTCTCTCACAACCAAAGACGCTTGGCCTACACCGCTACCGCGGTGCGGCGAGTACAATTCTTAATTTTGACAAAAGTACTTGGTGTTGATCGATTCGCTGTGCGAATTGGAAAAAATTGGAAGGATTGCGGGGGAAAAATCATTTAATCAATAAAGAAATTGAAAAAAATAAGGGGGGAAAATACTTGAACCGTGACATTGGACAATTTGATTAAGTGGAGATTCGAGCCAAGAAGACATGGGCTAAGGCGCAGCTGTGGGGAAATAGAGTCACGGTTCAAGTATTTTCCCCCCTTATTTTTTTCAATTTCTTTATTGATTAAATAATTTTTCCCCCGCAATCCTTCCAATTTTTTCCAATTCGCACAGCGAATCGATCAACACCAAGTACTTTTGTCAAAATTAAGAATTGTACTCGCCGCACCGCGGTAGCGGTGTAGGCCAAGCGTCTTTGGTTGTGAGAGACTCTATTTACAGAGAGGACGACAACCATCGCCTTAGCAGAGGCGACTATGCAATTGATACATCCTTAGTGTACGCAGGAGATGTATCAAATTAATTGAAGGCGCTCCAAACCCACTTACAATTAGATACTCGAGCTATAGTGGGGACTGGTGATGCCAGGTACATACTTTAGACCAAAGATACGGGTTGAAGGTCGAAAGTTATTATTTAAACTTGAGAAAAGTTACTTGAATAATTACAAGGAGGTAAATTCCATCCACGGTGTTGAGAGTAAATTCAAGCAGCAGACTTGACCGTTGTGTGGCATCATATCAGGCCGTTTTAAGCCATAAAACACAACGGAGCGGGGTTTTAATGTTTTTTTGCTTGACCGTTTTTGTTCTGCAATCTCGTCCCGACGAGAGTTTTTGTGTAAATTTCACGCCGTTTTTGGGTAGAGCCTTTGAGCTCAGCCAAGAGAGAGTTTTTTTGTGAAATTTCAAATCTTTTTTGGTAGAAACAGGTTGTAGTCTCAATTCTACAATGATTTATTACTGCTCATTCACTTATGAGTTTCTGTGAAGCCGATCACTTCTAACTAATGAAGCATTAAAGCGTGTTATAAAGAATAAGGATCATGCCGCTAGATAATAAGAGAGAGGCACGAGTACCTTTTCTCTTTTAGAGCACTGGTAGGTTAATATATTAAAAGAATTTGGCTGTCACAACAACCTTATGTAAATTTCCAGTTTAGATTGCCTGCGCCCCCCTTTCTGCCAGGTCCTTGACTCTAAATTTTTATTCATAATGCCTGTGGTCTTTTAGAGTGGCAAACCACATAAATCCTCCATTGCTCTTGCTATAAAGCTGAGGATGATTAGCACCAAGCTATGGAATAATTTCCATTGATAAATCATGATTTTCAATTAATTTTAAAAAAAGTTACTATCCTATTTGTTTTTCTAACTTCTTGACCCACACCGTAAAGCTGGTTGCCTACCTATCGACCTTTTCCACAAGTGTTTTGAGAAAAATATATTGGATACTATGCGAAAGTTTTGGAGCATGTGGGGTATAATGTCCAAATGTAAACAAAAGCAAATCAATTTTCTAATTTAAATTTTTGTGGAATCATTCATCGGTATTGAAGGGAAAAGTTAACGAGTGAAGAAATTTTGCCTCAATTTTATCCCTCATTTGATGAAAAAAATAAATTCCTATGTGATAGCTTCTATTTATTAAATGGTTAAGGTGTAAAATTTGTACTACTAGCGTTCCTAAGGAAGTGGTCTACTTAGCGCGTTTCAACTCTTCCGTTTTACTTTGATTGGCACGGTTGACGGTTTCAATGTCTTTCTAAACTTCAATCTGTTCTAAAAGGGTTTTGTTCTAATGTTCTATTCCTGCCTTTCAGCAATGGTTGATTTTAGAGACAGCTTAGACAATCATCTCTCAATTCTACACTTTGGAGCTCATGAAATTATGTGCGTCTATTTTAACCATCTATCTTACCTCATCAACCCTCTCAACGATGTTAGATTAAATTAGGTAGGAGCAACGCTCATAGATTGGCTCCTTCAAGTTCTGCTGAAATCACTGAAATCAGCCAACTTAGCCATGTTAACTTAAGTTTAAGGCATTCTCACGGCAAAGTTTCATTATTTGCATCCGATCTATGATTCTACGTAGTTGTTAACAGTGCTGTTTGTTGGAAATTAACAGGAGGCTCCTGAGTAATGAGATTTAGAACTAAATGGCACTAAGTTTCACTTGATGGTCTTTCCTGCAATAATTTAGCACAAATTCAACGGAAACGCCGCTGCGGCAAGCTAAGTTGGTCTGATGTGAACCAACCTGGAGTTACTATTGTCATCAAACATTTGCCTTGTAAAACCTTATTTGTATAACCAGACATTACAACTCTAACAAGACATGGCACATTAACTCTTACTTTTCTCTCAAAACCTATAACTGCACGTAATGCAACGTGCGTCGTGCAAAGCGCTGGTGATCATTCCTAAACTTCCTGCATTTGCGGCTGGCATCAACAGATTCAGTTATTAGATATTCTTTCAGCTGAAGTCAGATCTATGAGCCCCTCTGGGAATGAAATTGATTCGCATCATACTACTAAAGTTACTTCATTTGCTGGATATTTTTATTTTTAAGAATTAAGAAGCTTTCAGCAAAACTTGATAACACTTATATAACGGGGTTTTTAGTTACACCGTGTCTTATCAGATTTAATTGTGTAAGTAGTATCTGCTTTCAACCTTCAAATATCTTGCAGAGACAAATGAAAAGCAGAACTAATTTATTCATAACTACTTTTCGTTCACTGGCAATCAACTTAGAATGTCGCAGCTTCCCCTAAATTATGTTTTAGTCGGGAAACTTGATCGTTGCCTTAGGATGAACAGCAGGATTCATTAGGAATAGCATTTAGGTATTTACATCAAATCAGTGGAGTGATCATTGACTTTAGTCTACCAAATTTAATGAAGAGAAGAATGGTATCTGCCAACAGCGGAAACATAAAATACAACGAGATAGGGAAAATCTGTGATGGGGTTGGCTGACACAAGACTTACCTACGTTTGATTTGGTTGACTGAAATGAATGATAAAATCACAGAGGAATGATCCACAAATCTGAGTTCCAATCAATTTGATGAGGAGTATGTACTTACCTAGAGACACAATAATTACATTCCTAACCTACATTACACTAGACAGAGGATCTAACTGGAAATTGCACACTACACCTACACCAGGTTCAGAGCTATGCAGATCTATAAAGGTGTAATTAGGTGCTCTCCAAATTTACACGTGATTCAAAGTGATGGAAACACTTTCCATGAAGTTTAATTACCTACGTTTGCACCTATAGTGTAGATAAGTACCGGTGAAAGTGATTTTATCACGGACTTGAAACTTAAAGAGAGCAGTCGCTCAATAAATCATATTTCGAAAAGGAGGTACGGGGAACGAAAAAGATAAATCGAAAGGTAATGCAGAATTTTATAAAAAGTTTGATTGGTGAGATAATAAATATCCAAATGTGTAAAGTTCGCTCAGAGTTCGCTTTGCTGTTTACATTCTAGTTGAGGGTTTGAGTTGAGACATCAGAGGTTATGAATGTCATGATGACTGATGGATGAAACCGGTGATTTGCGGTGTAAACAATGGAGAGCTTTTTGATGCCGAAAAAGGGGTGTTGGAATTTAGACGATTTCTTCGTCAAATTCGAATGAAATTTAAAAAACTCTTCGAAAGGCACATCACTGAGATATGGAGAATAAAATAAGACCTTATTTGGTTTGATACGAGTTGCGGTTACTGCGCTAGCTGTGGGCAATAAAGCTCCCTTCGAAACGGGTCAAATGCGTAAAAAACCCCTCATTTTCTTTTGTTTTTTTAACATTACTCTCTTATTCTTGAGCCAAAATAAAAATCGCTCCGCAGTTCGATCGGAATTGACGAGCTCTATCCGCCAATACCACATGTTATAGGGTTTATTTCTACGGTTTAGGCTGAATCGCGGCTAACTCGGTCGAAAATCCGGCAAAGTGGCGAAAACCGGGGGCTGTGTGTATAATAAGTAGGCGGGTAGCTCTCTCTGTTCTTTTTTTTTTCTTGACCGTTAGTGGCTACCGCCACTTATAATTTTTTTTTTTTTCTAAAAAAAAAAAAAAAAAAAAAAAAAAAAAAAAAAAAACTATTTAGTAACCCTACAGAAAATCTGAAAACAGTGTTAGACGCGTCGTATCCTCAGCTTTAAAACCATTCTTTGGATTTTCGTTATCTTTAAAATTGAACAAATTGCGGCGATTTTACCGCGACCATCTACGCAAATCAAAGGTATCGTTTTTCAGTCATGGGGAATCAATATTGTATAAGAGAACAAAAATGACAAACATGAATTTATAGACATTTTTGATACATTTTACACCAGTTTCCTTATTCCATCAGAAAAGAATACTTAATCCTGGGTTGAGATCCAATTGTTGGTGTTCTTTTCTCATCGATTAAGGGAACTGGTTTAAAATGCATCAAAAATATCTAAATAAAGACTGTGTCAAAAATAAAGTTGAATGATTAACCACTTTTTGACAGTTTTTTTATCTCATTATTGTTCTCTGAAACAATATTGATTCCCCATGTCTGAAAAACGATACCTTTGATTGCGTAAAATTTTGGGCCCACTGGAACCGGAGATGGTCGTGGTAAAATCGCCGCCATTTGTTCAATTTTAAAGATTACACAAATCCAAAAAATGGTCTTAAGCTGAAGATACGACGCGTCTAACACTGTATTTAGATTTTCTCTAGGGTTAATATTTTTTTTTTTTTTTTTTTTTTTTGTTTTTTTTTTTTTTTTAGAAAAGAAAAGATACTTACTTTTGAGACGACCCTCGTACCATGCCGGAGCTGGGTAAATATTTGTTGCATTTATCATTCAATATCTTCTGTCGATGGGTCCATTAGCGCCATACTGAAACACTAATGCATCATCTGATCAGACTACCGTAACTTCTTTAAACCGCATTATTGACTCACATCTTTGAAAAGTGGTGATCTGCTGCATTCGAATTAGGTCAGGGACTAACGCTACTTAACCTACTTGATTTGCTCGATGCTTTTATTTTTTTAGGTTAGACGAATTGAGATTCATGAGCTATCAAAACTTAAGAGCCATGGTCATAAAAAATTCATACTCGTAAACTACGAGCCTCGGCTAGGAAACATTACAGTGAGCTTCAGACACTATATAGCTAATCAAGCGAATATTTTAAAATTGCAGCTTGAGTCGGCACTCAACCATCGTACAAGTATAGAATGTAATCACAACCCTTTTTGTCGTCAATTAATGAATGTTAATGACTCTCTTAGTTTCACCCCGTGCTCACTAAACAACGTTCGGCCCTGCAAATCTTAGGGGCGTATTTTAAATGAAACGATAGGTAGTTAACCTTTTTCAACTATTACTAATTTATTATCGATAAATCCTTTTAAAAATTTAAAATTTTAATGGATTGAAGAGTTTTCAGAGTTGTTAAGTTTTGCTGGCTTTTAATTAGAATCGCAAGTTGAATTCTGAGTCATGAAAAAGAGAGGTAAACACTACCCAGGTAAAAATGGTCCATGTGGGTCCATACGGGGATATTTGGGACCCTGCATGGACCTTATGGACAGCCATGGACATCCATGCTGGTCCATGAAAAATTTCATGGACATCCATGAAGGTCCATGGACAGCCAAAGGGATGTGCATGGGGGTCCATGCGGGTCCATAAGAGTGTGCATGGACCTGCATGGATGTCCATGCAACTTTATATGGACCAGCATGGATGTCCATGCAATTTTATATGGACCAGCTGGACCATTTTTACCAGGGTAGATTCGCCCCAAAACTTTGCATGTTTCATCTCATTATCTGATGAGAAAATAAATCTTCAAATCCCTTTTTTTCCCAAAACTTGGGGGGGGGAGGGGTGGCAAAAACCCCCATTCTTTTTTCTTGCCACCCTTTCCACCAGTTAGGCCCTTTTGAGCCTGTTCACGGATGAAAAAATTATATGGCGCACGTAAAATTTTTTTCTGTACAAGTCTAAAAAACAGTATAATGGAGCTTTTGCAAAGGAGTAAAATGGGGAGTTTTTGCAAGAGGTGAAGGTAAGCAAGGGGCTCTGTAGCGTAAGCAAAGAACTGTCAATTTTGGTGAAAAACACTGCAGAGATAATGGATGAGTCCTTTTAAAAATTATAAAACTCATTCCTCTCGAAGAAAAAGTACAAAGTTCAGGTGGACCACCCGTGCATGTATGCACTTCCGTACGGTTCAAACCCTCAAAATAAAGAATTTGACCCAAGAATTGGAAAAATAAAGATAATTTCATTCGGCTTTTAAAAAAGGGATTTGAAGGATGATTCTTAAACATTCTGTCGCAAAGAGTACAGTGTTACCGACTAAAATGTTCTATATGTTGCGCAAGAAAATAAATTGTCATTTAATTTTACGGACTGATGACGTCATTCTCGTAAGATCTTGTGGATACGTTAAATCAAATGATGTTTTTCTCGCTTGGTACGTAACTTAGAACTATCTTATTGGTCAGAGGTGTAAGGAGAGAGAGGGGTCTATCTCCATTTTTAATGGTTGCAAGGGAAGAAGGGAATACTTTTTTAAAGCCCCAACTAACAAAAATACTGCCTACGCAATTGGTTGGTATCACCATGTTCTTCGCGAACAGTTCACTGTTTAAGTCTAATACAACTGTTGTTACTGTTCCAATTCGTGGTAATTTCTTTTGTTTGGGGGTTTGATACGTACTTTCAGCCGCGAAAAAGTCCTAGCACTCGTTTTTCAACGGGATTGGAAATTCCCAACCCAGGTGGATCCGACCCGGTTTAGAGCGGGGTAGGTCGTAAGACAGTGTTTGTACTGCCATTCAATACGTTGAATACAACGAGATAAAGTCCAATCATGGAATTATAACCATCTGATCCAATAGGTATCAGAGCCAGTGGCGCACCGAAGGGGGGGGGGGGGGAAAAAAAAAAAAAAAAAAAGGAGGGAGAGAGAGAGAGAGAGAGAGAAAGAGGATGTGGTTCCTTCACAGATAGAAGAAAGAGAAAGAAAAAAAGTCTTGATCAGCTAGGATCAGCATTGAAATGCTCAAATATATTTTCGCCCCGGACCCCCCTCTCGGTGAACCCCTCGGTGAGTAATCCATGGCTCCTTCAATCACATTCCACTTGACTCTTCTCCCTCCAATTATGAGTCGAGAGCATTGATTTCATGCAAAAAAATCGAAAATATATTTGAGCATTTCAATTTTACTGTACATGAAAGTACCGTAAAATTCAATCTGAAGGTCAGGAAAATTGAAAGAATTTTCCAGTGGAGGGCCCCCGGATCCCCCACTTGTCCTGAGGGGTATTCCACACCCCCCAGACCCCCCGGAGTTTGAGTCGTACAACCCCCCCCCCCCCCAAGGCAAATTTCTCGGTGCGCCACTGATCAGAGCTAATCTCATTAGACCCACCTTCTTTTCCAGTCAAGAAAAAATATTGTGAGACTAGATTTGGGGAGGAATAGGTCACGCCCTACGCCCCCATATTTCGTCATTGGATCTATGTCTCCTTGTGTTTGAAGTATCGAAGCTCACAGCAAACCCCTGCCATACGATTTGTCCGACTTCGAACTGAGTCAGGTCTATTGGGCTTGGAATTTTCCGATCTGCGAGCCGATCATTTACTTCATCGTTAAATCGATCGTTAAGATTATCTATGCTTGATTCTACAGGTCGAAAATTGTAAAACTTGGCCGTTGCGATGGTAACCATCGTTAAAGTGCCCGCTACTTAAAAGTGACTCATGAATAGCCTTTATAAAACGAGGCTCTTAACGATGGTTACCATAGCAACGCCCAAGTTTTACAATTTTCGACCAATAGAATCACCGATAGATAATCTTTACGATCGGTTTAACGATGAAGTAAATGATCGGCCTGCAGACCGGAAAATGATCAGTGCAAGGACTTTTCCGACTGATAGTACGTCGTAAATGGTCCATCAGCGAACTTTGAGCTCAATTTTCTCTACGAGGAGTTACTTTTGAAACTTTTTTAATGGGGTTTTCACTATTTTCTCAGCATGTTGCATCAGAATCGATATTTTTTTCCCCCAACACTTTAACGTTGCAATAACTTAATAGAGTTCTCTTGGGACATAAAAATAAATCTGGCCACTGTATACTAAAACTGTGTGGCCCACAAGGGATGCCGACAGAAGGTAGACTGAGGAGGTAGGGATGGGAGTGACCCGTACCCGTACGTCTTTCCGATCATTGTTATGAAGCGCGGTTCATTGAGTGCACGTTGCAACCCCCCCCCCCCTTCTCCCATCCTTCTTGTTATATTAATTTTCCTCTGTCACCCCAGACCGCAAACCCACTCACTCTGTGCATTGTGCAACCCTCGAACTTATAGCGTCGTCGCGTCGGCGTTGCCCTCGTCTCCGACCGCCTGCCTCACATTCATATCTTGACGGTTCGGTTCGGTTTATACTTTCTCCAAATTCGCCCTCACTCATCTATAGCCCAAAGGCATCTCCCACCCTCCCTACACCCTTCGCTGTCAGTTAGATTTTGTTGTCAGAGCCGCCGCTTTGTGTATGTTGATAATAATATCTATAATGACATTTTTCAATTCGCTATTGACTCTAGCGGTTGACCAAAAGATTAAATAGTCCGGCTCAGTGTGGATTAAACTGTACGTAACTGTATTGTACAAAAACACTATGATATGTATGCAATCTTTTTTCAGCGATTGGAGGCAACACTGACTTTATAGCTCCAGTAGGTCGCTCTGTTTTCTTTTGGACCAAATTACAATAAATTACAATAATATTCACAGAAAAAAATGGACGTGCTCCAGACACAAGCTTTCTGTGTTCTAGACACGAATGTACACACCAGTACGGGAACGAGTTCTGAGCGTAATCTATTTAGGTTGAGTTTGCGTCTGAAACGCATCCCGTCGGGTCCAGAACCTGAAATGTTTGTGCTCTGAGCACGTTACGTACTGGTGTGTATATAGATCGTGTCAGGAGCACATCCTTTTTTTCTGTGTTCGGACCCAATTTTACTTAAAAATCAATTTTGGTATTTTTTTACCACCTATCATCTTGCTGGACGCTGAAATTTCCGTTGTTTCTTTTTGTTTTTGGTATTTTTGTTTTTCCAATTTTTCATTTTTTCATTTTTTTCAGTTCTGTTCTATGAGAACATATAATGCCTGCTTAGTATTGGTAAATCAGTAGGCAACCAGTTTTGATCAACTTGCTCCTGAAAAATACTAAGAGTAGCTGTTATACTTAAGCTCACAAAGTTTTATAATCCAAATCTTTCTGATAAAGGTATAAATATTAATTATATAATTAATTCATTAATATCAATCTTTGATGTTTGAAGAAAATACAAAACAACAGTAATAAAAATCAATTATACAAAACCGTTTGACTGTAAACCTGAAGCACCCTACCCATCAAGTATTGATATTAAGTTCGTGCATCCATTCTTAACGCACGCCCGCGTGTTTTGAGGGCTGCTTGTTTATCTTCGAAATTGTATTTCAGTTGTGTTCTTCTTTCTTTTTGCTTCCAGTTTCTTGCTCCACGGCGACTGTGACAAAGTGTCAGGCGGCCTTGAGGATCCTTCAAGCGTTCCCTTTTTTCAAACCCACCTGTCTCTGCCGAGAACCGCAGGTTGATCAGGAGTGCAACTCGTTTAGAAATTTTTTGTTCGATCATCCTTGCATGTTCGTATCGAAAAAAGGTTAGTACCTGATAAATTATTGATTCGTAAATTGCAGGAACCTCAAGGAATGTGACATTCACATGTCACATTCCTTGAGTTTTGAGACTGATCGAAACATGTTTCTGTTCTTTTCTAACGCATGTGATCAAATAGGCAAAGAGAGAGGAAGACGAGTTCCTCGCTATATGGCTATGTTTGCGAGATATTCTTATACAGGGTGTAACAAAACTATAGAACATTAATTTCAGGGCGTATTCTAGAGGTAAAAATAAGATAGTTTTTCTTATGAACATGAGTCCGAAATTGTAGTCTTTTCGAGTTACAGTGTTACAAAGTTTCCGAGAAACAATTTGAAAAATTGTCAAAACTCCCTCGTGAATTTTTTTCAATGCTCGTAAATAAGTACTCTGGTGTAATTTTAGGCGCTCTTGCCGATTTTGGCCGTGAAAATGCTGTATGCACAAATTTGAGGGGGTTTTGGGGGTTTTTCTTGATTTTTCTCACTTTTTTCGGCCAAATTGTATGAAAACATGCTTCCGGGTTCATTAAACCCAAAAACGATTAGCATCATTCAAAAGGTCGTAAAAAAATATATGCATTTTCGGTCCTTACAAGTTTTTCCATTACGGAAACCATTTCCGAGAAAATCGTCTCTGAAGTTGCAGAGGTAGGCCAAGAATGGATAAAATCAAAGAAAAGGCGATTAAAGCCGACCTCTGCAACTTCAGGGACGATTTTCTCGGAAATGGTTTGCGTGATGGAAAAACTTGTAGGACCAAAACTGCATATTTTTTACGACCTTTTGAATGATGCAATCTTTTTTGGGTTTAATGAATCCGAAAGTATGTTTTTACATAATTTGGCCAAAAAAGTGAGAAAAATCAAGAAAAAACCCCAAAACCCCCCTCAAATTTGTGCATATAGCATTTTCACGGCCAAAATCGGCAAGAGCGCCTAAAATTACACCAGAGTACTAATTTGCGAGCATTAAAAAAAATTCACGAGGGAGTTATGACAATTTTTCAATTTGTTCTTGGAAACTTTGCAACACTGTAACTCAAAAAGACTACAATTTCGGACCCATGTTTATAGGAAAAAAAAGTCCTATTTTTACCTCTAGAATACGCCCTGAAATTTATGGTATATAGTTTTGTTACACCCTGTATAACAGGCATTGAGAAAAAATGTCCTGTTAATTCAACCGGAAGTCTGTTTCATACTTACTAGTTACTTAACCGGAATACCTGTTGTTTCCACAGGAATTACTGTTATTTCAACAAAAATTCCCGTTACTTGACCAAAATTCCATTCAAAGTAACAGGAATTTCTTGTCAAAATAACAGGAATTACGGTTAATTAAATATTAACAAGGCGTTCGGTTACGGCAACAGGAAATTTTTCTCAGTGTGGGCATGGTGTTGCTCATTTTTTGAAATTGGGACGACCAAGCTGTTTGGCTCCCAAAAACTTTCTAGATCAATGACCAGAAAAAATTTAGCTTGGGGGGGGGGGGGTTATGTGTGTTTAAAAAATAAAATAAAAAAAAGTGGCGGCTTGTGAAATGTGGCAAAAACGGATTCTCTCCCTTTAAACTACACTGAAAAAAAAATGATTGCTGGAATATCAAAATTTGCTTTGCTGAAATAGCAAATTAATCAATTTGCTGGTTTATACATGCTCATGGATAATTGAGCGATAGTTTTGTAAAAATTACAAAATGAAAATTGTAAATATTGCAAATTAAAATATTGCAGTTTTTGCATTCATTTTTTATGTAAACATAACAAACAATTTGCTAGTTTATCAATACAAATAGCAAAAAGAGCAAAATTGAATTGTAGTTATAGCAAATAAAAAAATTGTAAAAATTGCAAATTAAAACAATGCTATACGAGCAAAATAAATCGGCCAATTTGCAAAAACATTTATAAAAATGGCAAAATTCCAATTTGCTTAAATTGCAAATTGACATTTTCGCAAAAATTGCAATTTGTTTTGGAAAAACAGCAATAACATTTTTTAAAAGTAACAAAATGGATTTTGCTCAAATTGCAAATTAACTTTTTTGCGAAAATTGCAAATTCATTTGTTTGCAAAAATTGCAATTTGTTTTATAAAACAGCAAATTATTTTAATTACAAAAGCAAAAAATAATGGTATCCGTTCGGTCGTTCGCTGGGGCGCGCCTCCTGCGGAGTGCGGAGTCCGGTCAAAGCGAGCCTTATCAAATAATTTTCTCTTTTCAGCTTTCAATGGGTTTGTTGCAAACTTTTGCTACAGCGGTAGAGAGTTTTGAATCTGATTAAAATTGCCTGAAAATTACATTGGCGGCATCAAATAGTCATAAAATCCATTAATAAACCCACAAAACGCATTATAAAGAAAGCCAAAATGGCAGTCGTAAAACCGAACAATCTGTGCATGCGCACGTCGAACATCAAAGATAGGCGATCCATTTTCCCCTTTTTCGTTGAAAGGGGGGAAAAGAAAATATCTCTACAGTCAAACTGTGATTTTAAAAATTTGCATGGTCAGGATGTTGTGTTCTATGAAGGGTGGAGGGGGGGGCAAAATATCAAGAATATAGTGTGTTTCAAAACTTAAGTGCCAAACTTATGGAGTGTATTTTTGGGGTCAACATATATTTAAGGCTTTATTTTCCTACATGAATAAGTGCTGCAAATGTTTCTCTTCTGAGCTAGAGCCCTCCAAAGTTTTGAAAACAAAAAACAGAAAACAAAAACAAACACAAAAAACAACACCTTTGAATCATCTCTTTATAGATACATCTGATCTAAATTTATTTTTTTCATAATTTCTCACCAAACAAGCTCAATTGGACAGCACTTGTCACAAAAGAACCTAGTGACATTTTTGATAAAATTGAGTTATTGATTGATAGAGCTAGCAATACTGAATCTCGAAGCAACAAAGTGCTTCTTCTATAGTAACAACTATTTCCCGTCAAAATTCCAGGTAAAAGTGAGCTGGTGAGCCTCATTGATGTCATTGTCCATATGATGAAATAAAATGAGAACTTGGTTCCTTTTTCTGATTAGGTTAAACCTTAATCCGAGTCACGTAAGAAACCAACTCCGACTTGGTTCCTTTAATAGAATTGGGAACGGACTTAAGTCCGGATTAACGGATTTTAAATTAATCAACAGTGTAAACCAACTCTGCCGTTTGGTTTCTCTTAGAGATTCGTTTTTCGTGATTATGCCAAACAAAAAGAAGAAAGGAACCAAGTCACTTTAAACGCTAAAAATTAAGTACCTTTCCTACATAGTAAATTCCACTTTTCCAGTGTTGAAATGCAAAAACACAACACGGTAGTTGAATGAAATCAAAACGTAAGTAATTCCAAGTTTTTTGTTTAAATGCTAGCTCTTCAACTTTGGACTCAATTTTCTCGAGATTAGCTCCATGTCACGTGGTTCCTTTTTAATGAATGCTGTCTAATTATTATCATTGCTAGCAAAAGCATTAAAGCTGTCCAGACTTTAGTGGCAAGCTTTCCCAACACCTGCGTGTTGGAATTTTCCCTGCTTGTTTTTTTTACTTTGAGTTACGCCTGATTCAATTAACCGTATCAACTGCACTTATAACTTTTTTCCCCCGGACAAAACTATTATTTAAATTTTGTTTTACAAATTTCACCCTTGAATCAAACGTTTTATTTAAAAGTTATGAAGATTTTCGTGTTTTGATAGACATTCCTTCCCTCTTCCCGGTTCTCAATGGGCTGGATCAAAAGTAATCCCAGTTATGGACGCCTAAAATCAAGTTCCATCACCTCCCAAAATATCAGTACAAGATAGACCGAAACTATTTTTGCCCATATTTTAAAGATAGTTGTTTTCGAGTTTACCTCTCCACCCTAGGGAAACTTCCCCAGGAGTCTTAATTTCGAAAATTTCCCTAGCGAATTGGTCCTTCGAAAAGATAAAGAACGGCGCAAACCACGTCCAAATATCTTTAATAGTGCAAAAGTTATGACCACTTTCAGTTACTTTACAGCCACCCTGTATATAAAGTTACCCCCCAATCTATTATACTAAGCCCCTCCGCCCCCACTATATCTCTTGAGTAAGAGCCATCGAAATAGCACCCCCTGAAAAAGCTATAAACGTAGGGAAATGGCGCAATGTTCCATCGATAAGGAAAAAAATTAAAATGTGCATTATTTTTGAATCACCCTATATATCCCAAATGGTTTTTAATATTTTGAAAATCCAACATCAGATTCGTTTTTCTTGACCAAAAATACCCCTGGCTACCAAATTTCATGCAAATCGGACGTTAAACAACTGCTATTTGTCCTTTTTTGCCGCCCGCAAGCTTATATACCGAAATTGTGTCCGCATTCACCATCGGCTCTAGCTGGTGTATTGGATAGGATACTGGATTAGGAATCTGTAGGAATAGGTAGGTTGTAGGTTCAAATCCCGGTCGGGAACTAGACAGCTAAAAAATTAGGAATAACCACAGATTCCGCGGTATTTGGTAGCAGCGCGCTGTGTGCCCAACCTAATTGCATGACAATATTACCTAGTATAAATTGCAATTTGATAATGGTCGAATGGCGAGTTTATGTATTGTAACTTGTACAGAAAAATTATTGTTGGTTGAACAAAAAAGTTTTGTTAATATTGCAAATTGAAAATTGCTGGTTGAACAAAAGGGAAATTGTTGATATTGCAAATTGAAAATTGCTGGTCTACCAAACTCATTTCGTAAGTTTTGTAATTCAAAATGTCCAAATGACAAACATACTTTGCTAATTTTGCAATCCTTAATTTGCAATTTTTGCAAAGTAAATGTTTGCAATTCTTCCAAAACATTTTGTTATTCGAGCAAAACTGTCATTTTATAGAATTGCAAATTACTGTTTTGCCAGTCCAGCAAAATGAAGAGTGTAACGTTTTTTTGCAATTAGCAATTGCTATTTTAGCAATGCCCCATGCTCTTCCAACAAACCTTTTTTTTCAGTGTACGTCAAATAACCGATCTCCGAGGGGCTCATTGAATCTCTGAGAAATCGATACTTTTGCATGGCTTCAAAAGGCAAATAATACAGTTGCCAACTAACTTTGAGCCGTCATGTCACTGGTCGCATATGAAGCAGCATTTTGAACGGGCATTTCTCGCTTGTTACTGAATCAATTGCGATATAGGATTGTGATCATTGTAATTTCCTCGGAATTTCGTAGTATCACAAAATAAATCATCAAAAATAGCATATTTGTTGATTTAGTGCAACTGGCCTATATCTCTGATATCATACTCAATGAAAATTCTTTTTGATTTACAACAACGTAGTCCTCACGAAATTAAATTTTCACGGAAAATCAAACAATACAAATTTTATTTCCGCGATGTGTTCGAAACTGAACAGACTCTTTCTTCCAATAAACGAAGTTTCTCGTATACTCTATGACCACAATTTCGAGAGATCAGCGAACTTTGAAAGAGTACTGCCGAGTATTAGGAATGTGATCAGTGTACAAAAGATAGTGATAAAAATAAAAAATAATGCTTCTTTTTCAATTGTGATTTTTTTTTTTTTTTTTTTTTTTTTTTTTCAGAGAAAGATCCGTTCCCAGTGGACACTCTCCCCACGTGCAATCACGCTCTGGACGTGTGTCTGAAGCAACCGGAGTGCTCACAAATGTACGAGGATTTCCGCAGTAGCTGCAAAGTTCGCAATGGCGAATGCGCTCTTGAAAGCAGGTCAGAACCAAATGGTTGCAATTTAATTCAGTCTCATTACTCTTATTTCTCATTATTTCTCTTATTTTTATTTCTATACTTGGACTCATGTTTATGAGCCTGCCTTGCGTATGTTTGTGATACGGTCAATGTTACAGTTCTTGGCAATGTCCTTCATGGCAATAGACGGTTTTAATGCGAAGTCAACGGTTAGCCAACAACCACAACAATGCACTCATCGGTCGCAATCGGTTGTTATAAAACTCGCGTTGCGTTCTAAACTATCTCACTTGCTCTCCCGTGACCCCCATGTATACCCATCTCTTTCTACTTTCGAAATTTGTATACACCAGGGCCTTGTTATACGACATATCACTATCAAAATCGCATTTAAACGCCTCGAGGAATTCATTTCTGCCATAAAATTTCACAAAATAAGTCTCTATGTACGATTTTTGCAATTAAAGTGAGATGGCAGTACATGGGGGTCACGTGAGAGCGAGAGAGACAAACCGGCTTTGTTTGGAGCGCTCATCATCGGCAGTCGCCATTACTAAAACCCTCTATAGCAACGGCAATGGCAAAGGCTACATTCGTGCCCGGCTCTAGGGCTAGGAATGGCCTGAGATTTCGGCTGATAGTTTTGAAAGGGTATGTTGAGTACTATTGCAACAGCAATATGACGTACTATGATTCTAAGGAATGGAAATTTCCTCAAGTAATTTAAAAACATTCGGCGAAATTTAACGATGCGCACATTAGAAACTCTCAAAATCCACCCAGTAACTCAAGAAATTACTAAACAACCCGCTCTTTACTAGACACGATTGTCACCGACATACAACTGCATGGACGGAACCACTACGTTTATGTAAACATCAACGTAAGTAACTTACAAATATTTGAATGTTTCGCTTAGATGCATACAATGCTTGTATTATTCTGTAATCTTTGATAAACTAGAAAAGATCAGGCATCAAATGCAGCCAATATTTTATGTATATATATGTAGAAGGAAATTACATAATTTTGTAGTTTCAATGTTGTTTACTCACATATATACTCACAATCAGTGGTTCCGTCTATGTGGTAGTATGCATGCCGGTGCAGACAGTGTCTATTGCAGCTTCAGAGTTGACGCGTCTTCACTGGAGAGTTCAAAGAATTAGGAAATAGATATCTACCAATCTACCAAGTATACTGACTTATCACAGGATTCCAGATTTCTCAAAACTTTTCAAGCCGCGAAAACTTTTCTGAACTTCCTGGTTTTTCGTGACACTTGGTCATACCCCACCGTAGGAATTACCCATTCATAAACGTAATTATAGAGGATCGTATAAGAGATGAACAGAGAGGGTGAAAAGGTGGCGTAAGGGCTGTTTCCCCAACAACAAAACGATACACATTTTCATAGCTTTTCTCACAATATTTGTTGAACTTACCGTTTAGCTAAAACCTTTCGTTTTTAGTCGCAAATGTAAGTGCTATCTAAGTGAATTTCTTGGACTGAATGAATATCATCACCAAGAAATCGAAGCAAAGCTCCTCTCCTCAAATCTAATGACTTTAATCCTGTGAATGAAGATGGAATATTCTGGATTATTTTCATTACTGGACCGGTGTCGGTGTCTCGTTGTGTTTTACGTATCACAGCGTAAAAGTGCACACACTATACGACCCAGGGCTGCCGTTTTGCGTATAATTAATGCTATTTTTCAATTCACCGATGATTTCACCGGTTGAGAAAAGATTACACAGTTCAGTTCAGTGTATGACTGTAATGAACTAAAATACTCTCATCTGTAATATTTTCTCAGCCGGTGGAGTCATCGATGACTTTAAAAAACTTGCGATTATTTTAATAAATTAACTGAGTTTTCACCGATTAAGGAAAGATTACAGATCTGAGTATTTTCGTGCATTACAACCATGCACTGAACTGAGCTATATAATCTTTTCTCAACCGGTGGAATCATCGGTGAATAGAAAAATAGCATTGATTATACGCAAAGCGCAGCTCTGATACGATCCGTCCGGCTCCAAACTGAGTCGGGGATTCCCGCGATTTAGTTGTAAAACGATTTCAAAGACTTTTTCGACTGATAGTATATCTATGCTTTGAGCTTAGAATATAAGAGGGATTCGTGCAGGTTTCTTTCTCTTGCCTTCTAGAAAGCCAATTAAAATCAAAGTTCTACAGAGTTCCTATGTGACTTTCATGTTTTAAAGTTCAACTTCAAGGTGGTATAGGACGAGAGTCTGCAAACATTGCCATCGGAACTTGAAATTTTTGAAACCGAGCATCGTGGAAGTCGCTATGAAAGCACATTCAGTTAGAAACAATCCGCGTGGCAATCGATCAATATGGGGCTCTTACGAAATGTTGCTGTGAGCAAATGAATAGCACAGTCTGATGTAAAAACCAGCGAAAATCACGGACCACAACGAGGAAGTCTGAAATTTAGTAATAAACTCACATAACTGCTACAACGGCAAGTTTGTAATGGCGGCTCGACGCAAGTATCATGGGAGACTCCTGTCTATAATGTCACTTTCTCTACGGAAACACAGAGATATGTCTCAATTTAGATAGGAATCTCGCATGATACCTGCGTCTCTCCGCCATTAAGGTCAATTCTGAGAGTGAATTTCGTGATTTTTTAGTGTACCTATATACCCATCATCATTTTTATAGGTTTTTATGCAAGAATCAACTCTTCAATCCCTTATGGCAAAAGTTTGCAAGAGCCCCATTCTCGGAGCGTGTAATGAATTTGGCTCCGACCACAAGATATGGTAAACTCTACCGTACGTCTATCTAAACTTCCTAAAGCCTATGTCTCATTTACTTTATTTACTCAATTGTCTAGTGACTTTATAATAAGCATTTGTCTGATGGAATTTACCATATCGTCGAGTGAGTTGAGGTTAAAATAAACCAAGAGTCTAGAAAATTCCATCAATTGTTTTTCCGTGCTGGGCGTACCCACCCACCCTTCCACCCTTCTACCCTTTCACCAGTTCAACCTTCCACCGCCTTCGATTATCCGCCAGCCAAGAAAATTACTTTGGAATTTAACGCACGCGCCTTCCACGTTTATAAAAGTTAAAATGACCGTGACCTCCGAAGCCAGCATGCATTTGTAATTAATCCTTTGCCCTGAACAGAAACTTAATAACAGGTAGAAACGATATCGGTATACATGCGAGCACAATGCAATTTAAGTTCCCTCAGGTAACTCACAAGCTCACATACCAGCCTGATGGAATAGAATGTGTATGAGGCAATCAGAGGATTGTTGTCCGCCGGCGCCGGCTCAAAATTCTCCGGTCTTCAAGGACCCTTGGGTGCGACACAAACACACACACACACACACACACACACAATCACACATAAAAACACCTAAACATATCAGGGCTGCCGTTTTGCGTATAATCAATGCTATTTTTCTATTCACCGATGATTCCATCGGTTGAGAAAAGATTACACAGTTCAGTTCAGTGTATGACTGTAATGCACGAAAATATTCTGATCTGTAATCTTTCCTTAACCGGTGGAAACTCCGTTAATTAATCAAAATATCCGCAAGTTTTTTAAAGTCATCGACGACTCCACCGGTTGAGAAAAGATTACAGATGCGAGTATTTTAGTTTATTACAGTCATGCACTGAATTGAACTGTGTAATCTTTTCTCAACCGGTGGAATCATCGGTGAATTGAAAAATAGCATTGATTATACGCAAAACGGCAGCCCTGAAACATATACACACGCGGATGGACACAAATCCGGAGGCGAACAGATGATGAAAAATTAATAAAACTGCGCCGCGGTCGATGTGATTGCGGTTTTCCAAATGCGATATTCATTCGGGAATCGTTTAATCACTGAAATCTTCGCTGGGAGCGGGATCCGAGCTGATATCCCGCGACCGCAGTTTCGATTAAAACTGAGCTAGGTCGAGGACATGCATTCTGGAGGGGCGGAGTTTGGGTTATCAAGGGGGAGGGGAGAAGGAGGTGGTGGAGTGTGGTCGAATATAAGTGAGAAGGACCGATCGTGATAGAGCGGTAAGGGGGGGGGGGCTAAGGAGTGATAAGGAAAGGGTAAGGAGGGGGTAAGAGGAGAGACATTAAAATTCTGATTCAGTGCTGGAAATCGAAGTGAATGGTGAATAAGGCAGGCGGCGCCAAGTGGAAGCCAAACGATCCTATTAAGAAGTTATAAAGATGAGAGGTTATAATGACAGTATTACTGTTGAGAGCTCATAGCTACGGTGTAGATAGGTCGAGAACTGAAAAATAACTTGGGTGCTGTTGCCAGCTTGATCTAACTCAAGCGAATTCTTCGATTATAGAAATGCATTCTAAGGGACAAAGGGTTCAAGGCAGGGATGCCGTTTTGCTTATAACTATGCGCATCCTCCAATTTAACTCAGTATAATTTTTTTTAGATTTCCCGCCAAATTTGGCAGCACTGGTACTAAAACTTTCAAAAGAAAGTCCTCTCATCGAAATTGTTATTGATGAATTTTTCTTTTATTTTCCATCGTTTTGAATCTGTTCGGGTATAATACGTCACAAGTGGCAATAGCGTGAGACTCTGAAATACCTTTAAAAAAAAACGTAAAAACCATAAAAACCCGTAAAAATTTGTAAATTGCTCGAGAAATGAAATAATAGCCTAGTTTATGCGAGAGATCTCAATAAGGGTTGGCCAACCCGGGTCCAACTCGGATTAGCGCAGCGCATAAACACCCGTATTTTTGAACTCGAGTTCAAAGGATTTTTCTTTCTTCTTCTTTTCTGTGTTTGTTTAGCACGAAAATGGCGGCGATGATTGGTGCGGTACGGACAAGTGCGGCCGCATAAGACGCGTGTTTAATCTCGCTCGTTTTGGTGACATCGATGCCGCGTGAACCCGGGTTCAGAACAAACTCCTAGGTGTTTATGCGTAAAATCTAAACCCGAGTTTACCGACTCGACTCGGGTTCGAATCGGGGTCGCGCCGAACCCGAATTCAGCGAAAACCGAAAGTGTTTATGCGAAACATCTCAAAGTGGGTTCGGCTGAACCCAGGTTCTAGAACCCGGATTGAGATTTCTCGCATAAGCTAGGCTAATGACAATTTCTAGCAGGATACTTTCTTTTGAAAGCCACAGTTGGCGGAATTGAGAGAAACTGCTTGCTGGATGCCAGCCACTGGATCGCTATAGGCAGCAGGTGGAGGAATAAACGGGTCTTGTGATCAGAGTGGAATTATTTTTTCTGAATTTACGATTGTAAACTGGCAACCGTGTCTGCTTACTTCACAAGATAGTGAACGTGTCTTTCAAGGTTAACATTATAATCAGAGGTGACTCACAACTATCACAACCCGGCCAGTGCAGTGGCCGAAGATTCTCACACTCCAACATGGTAAACAGCCCGAATATACCCCCAAATAAAAAATGTTTCAAAATTAATGTTAATTTATGTAATGATTGTTATATTTTTGCTATATAATAGCCGCTTACCATAGGCACTTACTCCCTTGATAGTTTTATTTTTGTTTTGGAACCATTAAAATCGTTTAACAACACGGCAATGGTGGCTTGTGCTATTTGGCAACCATTTTTTTCCATTTGAACCTATATGCAAACGTATCGATTTCACAGGGACTCTGTGAATCCCAGCCGAATATCGTCCATTTGACGTTGGTTTAAATGGAGAGAATCCGTTGTTGCCACATGAACCACGTTGCAAGAGCCACCTTCACTGATACATGGTTAAGTGGCAAATGGTGGGAGACACCTAATGGGAGAACGGCTAATTTATTTTTTCTCCTTTTCTCCTCGAATTTGTGAATATAATCTCCCCATTTAGCTTGTTTTGAAAGTTTTCATAATTTTCGTCTTTGCCGACTTTGAAAAAAAGGATTAAACAAAAACGAAAAACTGCATATTTAATAGTTCAGCAGGATTCAAGGTGCTACGAATTCCAGAAATATAGTTTCATTATATTTTCAACAACACTGGCTTTGAAAAATCACTTTTTCTCCGTTTAAATCGGCAAAATTAACCACGGGTCAACAGTTTATTCTCCAGTCTATGCGCTTATCGAAGCGTGTGAATGAAATATGACAACATTACGGGACTTGAAGTTGCAACCCCCAATACTAATATCACTACAACTACTACCACGCCTCACCGGTTGTAGTATAGAGTACCGCATCGATGCAGGATACACGCGACTGTCGGTGCAACGCGGGCCGCGGCGCAGCGGGACTCAGTGAACCAATACATACACATTTTTGGACATCGTCACAGGCGTATTTTCGGGAAACATGCAATGCAATGGCAATGCTGTATTTTGCTCATTCAAATCCATGAATCCCATCCAAACTCAAGAACGAGTGGTACTGGTTAGCAGAGCATAAAAACTCATTTCAAATTAACCGCTCTACTATGCGTTTTGATGAATTTCGGGAGTCGACCTAGATACTTTATTTGTCAGAACCCGATACTAAAAAATGCGTCTGCCTTAAAATAAATACTATATTTTATACCTTAAAACAAGCTAGAGTCCCTTTGTGGTGGAAATTTTGTCAAGGAGAATATCGACAAGACGATTATAAACTTATGGAGTTGACCGCCAGAACAAATTCGAAGTTTCAAGGTAGATGGAGAACAGGTATGGACAACACTCTGAGGTTGGCTCTGATTGGTTGTGAAAAAAGTGACTCCACCGCCATTTTTCTGACCGCGCGATTCAAATTTAGATTTCATATCTTGAAAAGGAAAGTGAACAACGTGATTGATGATGTTACCTCTCAAAAATGAAAAATACGTTTCCTGATGACAAGGAGGCTCACAACTTTATTTTGAGAAATAGGTATCGATGAAAATTTGAAATTTCCAAATGTTTGTGTTGCGGGTTGCTTAGCTTTCCCTATTATAGTAGGGTAAGTTGGCAGCAGGGCAGATTTTGGGAGCCCCCTAATTTTGTCCTTCATAACATTAACATTTAAAGATAAAAATTACATTCCATTGTTCAAATAAATTAAGTATTGCTTCAGATAAACTTCCCCTTCAAACCTAACCACAAACAACAATGCAAGATCAGCAGATACACGGTGTAAATAGGAGACAAGATGACGGCGAAGTCGCTTTTTCCCAAGTGGCCACGCCCCCTGAGTTGAGTGTTGTTCATACCTGTTCTCCATATACCTTGTTCGAAGTTAAGTTCGTCAGAGGACCAGCCGTGGACAGGCGGATTTGCCGGCATTCCGGTCCAAGGTTATAGATTAAAGAGGTATGCTCATCTGACTTCGCGCCACGAAGTCAGTAGCGCGCAGTTCAAAATCCAGATCCAATATGGCCGACAAAAGCGGAAAACATTGTATACTCTTTCCAGAAAACATCGGGCTATTTTCTGCTTTTCTGGAGAGGGAGCCCAATGTTTTCTGATTATGTCGGCCATCTTGGATCTGGGTTTTGAACTGCGCGCTACTGACTTCGTGGCGCGAAGTCAGATGAGCATACCTCTTTAATCTATAACCTTGATTCCGGTCTGTTTCCTCGATCTGTTCTCCTCTTTCTCCTCGTCGACTGTTTTGAATGGAGCCTTTGATGTCTTCGACTCCTGCTAGCCTCTCCAAAAGCCTAAAACCAACGAAAAATCAGAACTCCTGTCGGTATACTCCTTAACAAAACTTCCATCAAAGGGCTCAAAAACAAGGCCAGTCTCTATCTTTAAACTATATAGGAAATAAAAAACCAAATACTTTTCTGGTATGAAAAAAAGACCTTGCACGTTTTCCTTCCCAAAATAAAAGTTATGTTAACGCAGTTATGCTGCCGTTTTGAGTATAATCAATGCTATTTTTCTATTCACCGATGATTCGCCACCGGTTGAGAAAAGATTACAGAGTTCAGTTCAGTGTATAACTGTAATGAACTAAAATACTCGCATCTGGAATCTTTTTTCAACCGGTGGAATCGTCGATGACTTTTAAAAACTTGCGGTTATTTTAATTAATCAACGGGTTTGCACCGATTGAGAAACGATTGCAGATGCGAGTATTTTCATGCATTACAGTCATACACTGAACTGAACTGTGTAATCTTTTCTCAACCGGTGGAATCATCGGTGAATAGAAAAATAGCATTGATTATACGCAAAACGGAAGCCCTGGTTCTAATTCAATGTGCGCCGGTGCGCGGTGGCGGAGGGTGGAGGGTGGAGGGTGGAGGGTGGAGGGTAGAGGGTGGAGGAAGCGTTCAAAGACGACCAAGAAAGAGCCATGCAAAAGTGATGGTACATACGGGGTGGGAATGAAGGGGGTTGGCATGGCGGCGAGCGCGATGGAGTGTAATCGTGCTGACATTTTATCGAGATTATTGCAGGTATTCGTATCGTGTTCCTCCAACCACCCTCCACTCCCTCAGACCACCCACTCACACACACACACACACACACACACCCGTAATTCGTATATACCATACAGATATGTGGGCGAGTAAAAGTACTACTAGATACTCTTCATTTCTTCAAGCTTCGAGGTACGGGATTATTTGCTGAGTGAATTGTTCACTCCACAGGTTCATGTAACTCAAACCTTATTTCAAAATTTCTTGAATTTTCCCGACTTTTTTCTGAACGAACTCTTGACTTTTATGCTCGATTGGCTGAATTATTCGATGGCTTACAAGCTAAAAGATAATTTTTTTTTTTTTATGAGCTCGGCATTCCCAACAAACTGAGATTGTTCCAGAGGCAGCTCGTGGAATCGCCCAATCATGTAAAAACGTCCTTTCTGTATGTAAACCGATGAAGTAAAATCGACGATTTTCCTGTAGGGAGGCAATCTTGAATCCACCCATTCTCTAAACGATTTTTGAAAAGGGTTTAAATGGTAGAGGAAGCATGCGTAGCGTATCACTTGGACCAGATGTCACTAGTCACCACTGGAAAAGACAAAGAATTAATAAATATTCAATAGCAAAGAATTAATAAATATTCAATAGCTATGTTTGCTTATCACGGAATTACTTTTAGACCGCAAAAAATATCTGAATTTTTCTGGATTTTTGTGACACTTGGACATCCTAGACGTCCACCAACGACACTAACGTATAGATTGCGACAGATGAAGAGAGTGATGGCGGAAATAATAACATTAGGGCTGGTTCCTTACCTGAAATTGGAGTCGGGGGACGCATTAAGAAAGAAGAACGCGATTTTTTTTTTTTTAGAAACTGTAACAGAGTCGGTTGTATTTGCCGTTATAGCAAACCTTTCATATTCAATGTCACAATATTAGAGCTATCAGTGAGAGTTCTTTGAGCTAAATGAATACTACACCACGAAATCCACGCGAGGGCCCTGTCTTCAAATCTAAGGACTTGAATATTCTATTAATGAAAATAGATCCTGGCCAAATTTGGCTATAGCAAATGTAAACGTATTATCATCTCATTGATTTATTTTTATTTTTATCAATTTACTTACTTTATGCATTTAATTTGCAGTCCTATATGTTACTCTCAGATGCTTGATATTTTGTCGATTTGTCGCCTCACTGAACCGGCTTGAAGTATTTAACCCTTTTACTACCAGGCTCAGATTACTCACAGGGAATTATTGAAGATTAAGCTTTTTTGCTCAACTTTAGAGGAGTAGTTTAATATTCCTACACAGCTGTGTTCATTTTGCCTATCCTGACAATTGAAGGTTATTGACCGAAACCTTATTTTGCTAATATTAATCATTTGAAGAAGCTCTTACTGTCAATGAGAGATTGAGTTTCGGCAACAAACTCCTCGGGCGTGATATTATGATTAATTGCAAAACCTTTTTGATGACCAAAACTGAGTTTTTTTTTTTCGAATCAAGTTTCGATGAGCTGACTCGGAGGAATCGAATCCTGTATTAATGACTCATTCTTCTAGTCCTGGTGCGTGGCTGGCTGAGCGTATAATACGTGCCAGTGTTGTCAGATTGGGGTGAAAAAGCCGTACGTTTTACATTGATTTAAATGGGGACGATACGGATTTTTACCCTCGATCTGGCAACACTGGTACGTGCAAGAGTACTTAAGATTGCGATGTTGGTGTGCTTGTATGGTATCAGCGAATTCGAATCCGCACATTACACCTGCTCGACCCCCCCCCCTTCCACCCACAACTGACCCCCCACCCTCTCATTTTGTACTTGCACACCTTGCTGAAGAGCCATTCCATCCAGGGCTGCCGTTTTGCGTATAATCAATGCTATTTTTCAATTCATCGATGATTCCACCGGTTGAGAAAAGATTACACAGTTCAGTTCAGTTCATGACTGTAATAAACTAAAATACTCGTATATGTAATCTTTTCTCAACCGGTGGAGTCGTCGATGACTGTAAAAAACTTGCGGATATTTTAATTAATCAACGGAGTCTCCACCGATTAAGGAAAGATTACAGATCAGAGTATTTTCGTACATTACAGTCATGCACTGAACTGAACTGTGTAATCTTTTCTCAACCGGTGGAATTATCGGTGAATAGAAAAATAGCATTGATTATACGCAAAACGGCAGCCCTGGTTCCATCACTCTTTCCTCTACTCTACGCTGTACCTCCCCACCCCCTTCCGTATGCCTCCTCATTCTCTGAAGCAAGAGTCCACTCCACTCACTTAAAAGTAAACTGTAGCTAATCCACGTCCCACCCCTCGTTTCTACGCCTGCATCAATTTGATTCAATCAATTATCGACAATCGACCATTTAGCGCTTTTGCTCCTATGCCGTTAACTGCTCTTCTTTTCGTTGCTGATGAGTGGTGCCATACTCTCATCATCCATTCGAAAATGAACCGAGTTTTTACATTGTTAAAAACAACATCTGATTTTCATCTTCAATAGACGGTTTTAGTGCGAAGTCAACGGTTAGGCAACAACCACAACAATGCAATCATCGGTCGCAATCGGCTGTGATAAAACTCGCGTAGCGTTCCAAATTACCACACTCAAACTCACGTGACCCACATGTATACCCATCTCTTTCTAGTTTCGAAATTCGTATGCAGAGCCTTGTTATACGACATATCATTATCAAAATCGTATCAAAATATCTCAAGAAATTCATTTCAGCCAAAAAATGTCAAAAAAGATGTCTCTATATACGATTATTGATACTATATAGAGTGAGGTGGCAGTACATGGGGTTCACGTGAGAGCGAGAGAGACAAACTGTCTTAGTTTGGAACGCTCATCACCAACTGCCGCCATTACTAAAACCCGCTATTCCTGGCAAATCTTTTGGGGCCAAGAAACACTGGCGCTCATACAATAAGTGTGTTTAAGTGTTTTTTATAGTACATTCCAAGGTCGATTTTGTGTATGCTCGTAAATGTTTGATGGTGTGAGTTATCGGGGAACGGTTCACATAGAATACGCATCAACTGACCTCGGATTTCTTTACATTGGCCGATCGCTGCTCACCTCTCCTTATTATTCCCACTTACACATCTAACGTTCGCTTTTCAATGTACGGCCGCCACGCTGTTGGCAAATCGCTAGCCCCTAAAACATCGACCCATCGCACAGTGGCTCAAATAATGACCAAACTAGGACACATGTCTCTCGCTGCACCCAGGTTCGAACCCAAAATTTTGTTGGACAATTTTTTATTTTTGAGGTGGTGTAAATTTGGAGGGTTCTTCCTAAGAGCGTCCTTATAGTAGTCCTACCCCCCTCTCTGCACGCAGGTTCGGACCCTAATTTTTGAAGGACAAATTTTATTTTTGATGGTGGATTTTTTTCCCAAGTGACTAGTAACATTTGAGAATGTTTCGCAAAAGAAAACTCGTTGATGTTCTTGTTCCCTATTTCTCTCTTATTACGGATTGGGCGCACTCAAACATTGAATGTTCTCTAGCACCAATGTGTTTTAAGTCGCGGCTTGTTTTTGTTTTTGTCTTTTGTTTTTTGTTTTTTGTTTTTTCTTTAAGACGACACTTGAAACTTGCTATCTCTTAAGTCTACATAATAATGGTTACTCTAAATGGATATATGTGTCCCGTAATTATAGCGTCGAAGCGTATATAAGTGCACTTAGCACCTTATGAACCATACAGCACCGAACCGAGTCAAGTCCATTGATGATTCGGTTGAAAAACGGGCGCAAGGACTTTTTCGACTGATGAGAATTGGTATTTACTTACGTACCGAAGAGTCATCAATCAATCATAACTTTTATCGTTCCCGGTCTAGTATGTATACTGGTGTATTGTCCAAATTGACAACGTTCCATTTTGCCGATTCGGTCCCATTTAAATGATCAAATTTGAGGCAGAAATTAGCGTTTACTGAACACCAAAGAGCTTAGTATACATAGGTTTAATACTTTTCGAGTAGGTTTTATACAAAGGCCCAATGCAACGTTGCTAAATATACGCTACACCACAATGCTAGCGTTTCTGCGAGCTGCATTTTCTCTGGTGAGGCTGAGCTTGAACATGCTTGTTTTTGAACGCACCTTGATGGGGGGAAAAGTGGTAAACTCGGAAATGTTCGCTGCAAAAAAAAGCAACAAAAAAACTCTTGCATTTTGATGAAATAAGGGCCCCCGAGCATCAAGTGAGAAACGTGGAGCGCGCATAGAGGGCGAAGGGGGTTCTAAGCGGGAACCAGGGGGAGGGCTAATAAAAATGGATGAAAACGAAGAAAAAGGTGGCACGATGGTTGAGTTAGAGGAGAGGAACTTTAGGGAAAGGGGAGGGGGATGCGAAAAACGAGCTGCGGGGGTTCAGTTAGCCGGTTAGCAAAGTTTCTCAGATCGACTCGCGAGCAGTGTTTTCAGATTTAAAGGGATAAAGCCGTTTACGTCCCCTTTCACTTTGGTAAATTAAGTTAAATTGTTGGTACATTTTACCATCATATAGTGAAATTTACCATACTTGATAGCTGAATCCAAAATCAGCTATGCAGTTATTTTTTTTACGTGTGTGAGTTTAGGAGTGGATTACGTAAGTTGTTATAGTGCTACCATCGTTTTACTTCTGGAGGTTCAAGCATCTGAGTAAACTCTTAAATTGCCTGTGGAAAAAGTGTGACGTAGCCCCGCCCCATTGACCCTTTTATTTGGGTTCGAGGATTTGTCATCCCTGCATCACTGTGTTTCAACCGTAGTACGTTATCCCTCCCTCCCTCATTACTGGTACTTGTGCGACGAGGTTGAGTGTAGACTGTAGACAGGCAGGGCGCCTCTCCACTCAATACGGCCACAAATTGCTCGCTGTGTGCTGTGCATTGAGTGTGCTTTAGTGCGGACACGATTTTCGAACCGCGCCTTCGCCCCGCAGGCGTTGTGTCTGCAACCCGCAAACCGCAACGCGCGTACCTTCACATATGTAAAATAGCTTAAAATATGTTCACTACATTCCTATTCCATGTCCGCAAAACATGCCAAAATGTTGATACCGTGCAATTCAGTTTGATTAAATGTATGTCACTACGGCTAGCATTCAATCAGCTAGATTATTCCCCAAGGGAAGATTCTCTAACATAAGTTATGAACTAACATCAAGCCTCGAAAATACTTTGTGTATTTGAGAATATTTGTTTCAACGAATTGGCAACGTTCTTGGAAGTATTTCATGGTTAGAATTTTCTATCAATATTACCAGAATTCTGATCTTTCCTCCTAAAATTTTGTCACTGACATTTTCTGACGCTCATTTCTTTCTCAAGCGTTTCAGTAGCGTAGCGTGCAAAGTCGCAACGTTGCACGCTACGCTACTGAAACGCTATTGAAAACCATGAAAAAGATCGAAGTATCGGGTGGTCGGTGAAGGCCTTCGCATTCGACCCTTTACATGGGTTTAAATGGACAAAGTACAACGCTGCCAAAATTGCACTCTACGCCACTGAGCCCCTTCAATCAGAAAAATGGACAAAACGAACAAGGTGGATAAGGGATGTTTAACTACCCTCTTTTGAGGGAGCTAGCTTATGATAGCCCAGTAGATCTATTCCATAAATGCGGCTTTTAGAATGTATTTTAATTTATTATACAAAATGCATCGTTGCCGGGTTTCGCGCCGCACCACTGACTCTAAGAAGACAATCGACATGTAGCGAATTTTCACGACGAATATATCCAACAGAATCATGTAAAATCATTGCCAACCTACGCATGACAACAGTGGATGACACGAAACTGGATCGTGTTTTTCGAACTTTTTCGGTGTTTTCAGTCATCGATGGTATCAATTCGAGTTTGAATTCAAGTCCGGAGGTGAATTCAAAATCGAATTGATGCCATCGATGCCCCGAAAACACATCTAAAAACACAATTGAGTTTCCTCGAATATGTAGTTAGGTTGGTACTGTTTATGATGTTCGATCGCGGAAATTTGCCTATGGTACTACTTGATTACAGTTCTTATTTAATTATTTAATTATTTATTTATTTTCTTATTTTTTTTTCTTAGAAAAGTAAAAAGCTTGTGCAATCTGACAAAAATGGATTCTCTCCATTGAAACCTTCATAAAATAATCGATCCTTTGTTGAGGCACCGTGCCTCACATAGCTTCGATCTTTCTGCCGTAGCTTAGATTGAAATGGCGAAAGAGCACGGTTGTCAGATTGCACCAGGCACCCAGTGTTGCCAGATCTTGCGGATTTTTTCCTATATAAGAACACATAGAAAAAGCCGGAGAATCTGGCAACACTGCAGGCGCCACTAATAGAAAAACAGCAACATCACCACTAATAAAACAAAACATACCGTATAAACGTATTTAAAAGAAGCTTGAAATAAGTCGTTAATCAACCTGCACTGAAAATAAAGATTATACTAGAAGCACGGCGATATGTGACCACTGTAGAAGCAAAACGATACAAGAACACTGAACAGAGGTACGTAAGGGATGCTACTGCTGCTAGAATTCTAGTGCTTGCACCATAGTTCTTGAAAATGATGAGGAATTCCTAGTGCATGCATCAGTGAATATATAGGTACATATTCTGATAGTCACACCAGAATTTTCTGGTAAAACTACAAGACTCTCAGTGGTTCACATATTCTTGTGCTTCTGGTTAAATTACCAGAATTTAGGATTTCTTTTTTTTTTTTTTTCAGTGTACATGTAAGAATGATTTTTCTATGAAAAATGTACTATTTGGTCCAAAATTGAAAAAAACTTTATCACAAATTATCGTTTTCAACTTTTTATGGTCATTTAAAACTTTCCATTGCCAATTCTAGGTTTAAATTACTTGTTGAAAGAGTTATTGGTGATTAAAATTTGTATTAAAAGTTTACGAATACAAAATTAGCCAATGAGAAAACTTTCTGATTACTTGCCTTTATTTATTGACCTCAAAACCATATAAGGTAATGGGTTGAAAAAAAAAAAAAAAACGACGAAAGATACAACTTTTGGAAAGGGTGGGAGAGATAGAGCAATAAAGGGTGAAGAGGGTTGAAGAAAGGAGCCTCTTGCTTTGGTTATTATTCTAATTTCCCTTTATTTGTTCGCTCGACAACAAGTTACGCCTCGTAAGTTAGCCTCAACAAATCATAATGACCTCTATTTTCTTTAACTGCCGCTAAATAAATCGCCCCTCAATAAATTTATTATTTATTGTCCGACCCCATTGGATCTTTAAACCTCTCATTCGGCGAGAGGGAATCGGAGTTGCGGGGTGGTATGGTGGTGGGAGGATAGCAGGGGGGGGGCATTCAACGACCTCACCCAATTTCGACAATTTCGGCCGGCGTGTTGCGGCCGTATAGCGGCTGTTCCGTCCGAATTGATTGCTCAAACTCTGCCCTCATCGTTCATCGCTCGTTCCGAAAGGGTGTGTTTTGTTTGGGTCTCGAGTTTTATTGCCGGACGTCATAAGAGATTACCTACGTAATAAAGGCATTTTCAGTGTCCATTGTTGCACGTTCACGTGAATTTTCGTATGTGTAGTATTTCATGATGTCGATATAGACAATCGTGTGCTCAAAGAAGAAGAAAACTGCTGAATATACACTGATTGTGAGATTATTCTTTTTTCAATCCAAGGTGTATTTCGTTTGTGTTAAAGAAACTGCATAGTGATATTGACAAGGGGAAATTCCCTTAACCCAAGGAAAATGTCTGCTGCTACAAGTAAATTTCTTTTGAAAATTGATTGATTTTGAAAAATACAAAACCCGTAAAAAAAATAGGTTGCAGGAAAAATTGCGATTTTTTGTTTTTTGTTTTTTGTTTTTTTTTTTTAAACATTTTCCATCCTCGACCGTCCAATTAGAAGTACAACCACTTTTTTTCGTTCATCCAACGCAATGACTTTCAAAGAATTGTTAGTTCATCTAGGGCCACTGTGTGTGTGTCAACTGACGAGATGTGACGCAAGACAGATCAATCTGGTATGGGCGAGATAAACTGATGAGCGATCACTGAACTCCAAGAGAAGCGCCTTCAATCTAAAGGTTGTGCAATTCCATAGCGGACATGCAGGAATAGATGCATGCTTCTATTCTGATGACAGCATTGCGTTTTTAATTGACGCGACGCGACGGACGATCAGAAAGAGTAAATATATGGCTCAATCAGAGGCGTCATTCCGAGTCCGGCTTGGGGACCGGGGGGGGGGGGGGGGGGGGCAAAAAGCTGATGACTGTTTTTTTTTTTTTTTTTTGCTCTTCAATACAATTCGTTCCCGTTTTTGAGCCTGACTTCAAATCCTTGGGGGGCCAGGGCCACCCTGCCCCCCTCAAATGACGCCCCTGGGCTCAATTAATTTTTCCCGACAGTATGACAGATGATTTCATGTGCTATGACCTTCCAAAGACAGTCCTATCATCGAAACGGTCCATGATTATGCGCTGTCCATTATTTTTCAATGAGTTAAATAAGTCATACTTTCAAGTGGCTAATTGGCTATGCTGTTAGAATCTGAAGCTCCTGAAAACTGCAAACATGTTTAAAATTGGTCGAGGAATGGAAGAGTAAAAATTTCTACCAGGATACTTTCTTTTGAAAGTCATAGTACAACATGACGCACACAATAATTAAGGGATCAAATTCAATAGCATTATCTTCAATGGCTCATCAATTAAGCTTCGATTATTCCTCAATTCTAAAAACTTTATATCGTGTTTGCATACGTAGCCATGTGTTGCGTTCTTTACTTCTCTTGTATTTTTTTTACTCGTGTATTTTTCAGAATAATATAAGGCATTGTTTGCAACCACCATTCTCAATAAAAATAACGATAACAATTCAGCTATATTCAAAAATTAATCACAAGAAACAAATCTAACTTGAAAAGGAGTGAATCTAAATTCATGTGTCTCTTTGAACAGACACACACACACACACACACACACACACACACACACACACACACACACACACACACACACACACACACATATGTCGCCTGTGTCACTGGCTTGAAGGAGAAAAGAAATCTATAATTATCTAACGTGAAATCTACGGACATTTTTTCTTCTTTATTTTTCGAGTTCTAAAGCGTTTTTTTCCTGTTTTATCTACCCTTTTTTATTTGTATTGTTACAATATATTTAGTCGCTCGCATTCCAAGAAGCAGTTTGACGTTGAAGAGAGATTTAGTTTACGAAGCCATGATTGCCAAATCGTGCCGAAATGTCTTAAAATTTTACATTTCTTCAAATAATACAATTTAATATTTATCTGCACAATCTGACAATCATACGTCAAGTGTTTCACTAGTTAAGTGCGGATTTTTTGAAGATAGAATGGGGCAGTTGTAGAGTCTGAAGTTGTGTGTTTTATATAAAGAAAATGATAGTACTTGATGAGCTGAGAACAGTGGTTCCTTTGGTTTTTTCTTAAAAGTCCCAGTTTTGGAGATACACACGTGTAAAGTTGTAAAAAATCGTGAGTGTAGTGACGTCACCACGCGGAATTCCCATTTAATTTAAAACAATGTATTTTGGGCCAAAATCCCACCTCCGTAACAATGTGACATAATTACAAACCAAAGGCATCTTTGTTCTCAGCTCATCAAGTACTTTCATTTTCTTTATAAAAAAACATAACATTTCAAACCAGGGCTGCCGTTTTGCGTATAATCAATGCTATTTTTCTATTCACCGATGATTCCACCGGTTGAGAAAAGATTATACTGTTCAGTTCAGTGTGTAACTGTAATGTACAAGAATACTCTGATCTATAATCTTTCCTTAATCGGTGGAAACTACGTTGATTAATTAAAATATCCGCAAGTTTTTTAAAGTCATCGACGACTCCACCGGTTGAGAAAAGAATACAGATGCTTAAGTATTTTAGTTTATTATACAGTCATGCACTGAACTAAACTATGTGTAATCTTTTCTCAACCGGTGGAACCATCGGTGAATTGAAAAATAGCATTGATTATATACGCAAAACGGCAGCCGTGTTTCAAACCCTTGCAACTGCCCCATTGAGTCATTTTTGCCGCTCCGAAACCTCGTTTTGACGGTCCGATTCGGAAGGAAAGAGGAGCTCAGCTCCTTTTCATCGCAGTTATTGCGAGACGACTAAAGTTTTCTAAACGAAATTTCAAAGAGGGGGAAAAAAGAAAAAGTTAGAATTTTAGCTCAACAAATTTACCACTTCTAAAACTCGGGACTTGATTCGCGGAATTTTAGTCCCTAAATTGCCTACGAACGGAGATGAAGAACATACATACTTAGATGATGAGACACGAGCGTTCTGAGAAATGCAATAACGAAAAGAAATATTTTATTCCGTAGAAAATTTAATATTTTCCAATCCCAAGAATTTCAGCGATGTTTTGGAGAAGCATTCTAGTTTTCTGCAGAATTTTTGGTATTGAGGTTCTATAGACTATATACGTATAGTACTGCCGCGCAGATACAGACCTACATTTCAGCACAAGTTTTGAGCTCACTCAGCGCCAAATATAGACTTGACATTTCACGCGATTCTTAATTGAGAGGTTAAACGCGAGAGGTTTCCCCACTCAGCCATCATTACCGATAAAAATTGATGTATTCCTCCACTCGTTGAATGAAAACACAAACCCTTACCTATTCGTTCAATCATTATTAAATAATTGATTACTGAGGTTCAATTTACCATCAACGAATCAATAAACTTGCATAAATTCTAAGTGTCTTTATTCTATATTATTTATTTTTTATTTTCCTCCTTGCTTTAGTTTTTTCAAGGAAGGACATAAATGTATATGTTTCAGGAAAATCGCAATCGGCTTGCAATTTGCCTAGGCAAAAAGCAAGCCGTTTATTTATGATCAGGAACAAATCAGATCAAACGTATAATGTTGACCTACAGAATAATTGTATCGATATTTTCCCTGGCTCATTTGAAAGCTAATACACGGGAAAAAAACTACGGTGAAAATAACCGTACAGATACCTGATTTTGGCACCTGCTAGATGTTATGGTAATGTTAACTAGAAGTATACTATGTTTTGACTAGGAACTAGGTGATGTTACCTGATTGCATGTCGAATTTACTCAAAGTATCGGTAAATCTACCATACTTCTGGTCAAGTTTACCATAACATCTAGCAGGTGCTAAAATCAGGTATCCGTATGCGGTTATTTTCGCTAATCTTTTTTTTCCGTGTAAGCAGACGAAAATGGTGGTTTCGTTAGATTAGGTTTTTGATTACTTTTTACCTGCGGTGTTTTAGATGAAGTGAGTTTGAACACCTATACATCTTTGATCACTCTAAAAGTTCATAAGAAGAGAAAAACCTAGTCCGTGGATACCAATATGATCGCTAGCTTATTAGCTTTAGAACGAGCTGAATCGAATCTCGATATGATTTTTTTTTTGTAAGTTCCGTCACGCTTGATCTGAATTTTTTCTTTTCTATTTTTCTCTATGGAAACACAGAGATATGTCTCAATTTAGATAGGATTGATCACTTTAAAAGTTCATAAAAAGAGAAAAACCTAATCTGTGAATACCAATATGACATCGCTAGCTTATTAGCTTTAGAACGAGCTGAATCGAATCTCGATATGATTTTTTTTGTAATTTCCGTTACGCTTGATCTGAATTTTTTCTTTTCTGTTTTTCTCTACGGAAACGCAGACATATGTCTCAATTTATATAAGAAAATCCCATTATACCTGCTTTGAACCGTCACTAAGCCCGATTTCCGAGAGTGAATTTCTTGATGTTTTAGTGTACTCATCGTCATTTTTATAGAGTCCTATGCAGACTCAAGTATTCAATCCCCAGTTGCAAAAGTTTGCAGGAGCCACATTTACGGTGTCCAAGACCAAGGCCATATCGTTTTTTCAGTGTGACAGAAATAACGTTGGAAAATTCTAAAGATTATGGCACAGAATAATACAATCAGAACGGAAACTCTGTCGGATTTTGAAGCAAATTCATTTCGCGTCCGCCCTGTTGGTATATAGGATGTTTACATCTGGATTTGCGCTCGAAAAAAAAATATAGGACATGATCCGCGAAATTTTCATTCTGAAATGCCAATAGAAATAAAAGTGAGGCCGGAAACTTAAGATATCTTTCCAGAATTCAAAGAAATTAATGAGTTTCATCACAAATGACACACGTCCGCCATGTCGGGATATAGGACCACAGCGTTGCCTATTGGTGCCGTTAAATTCCAAACTTGGTTCCATTGGCTCTTATGGGAGTTTCCGTTCTGATTGTATTATTCTGTGATTATGGGTCTTGATGCGTCGACACTTCTGAAACGACTTCTAATCATAATTTCAATGTCCCTAAAACTTCAACCTTCTCCCAATGTGCGGTGAGACGAATGACGATGTCACATTTGTGTCAAATTTGCGAGATTTAATTTGGTTTCCTCTTTCCTCTTTTAGTTCCGTTCCCTGGACAGGCAATGGGAGCGCGCCGCGCTAAAACCGAACCCAACCGAACCGAGGTATAGCGGCGGTGGTTCAGGTTCATATGCCCATCCATTCCATTCTGCACGCTTCCCGTCAAATTTTTCCCTCGGAGTTGTCGGATCACGCGAGAAAATTCCCCGACTTCCTATTTATTTCAACATGAAATAGATGGGATTTTTGTTTTCTCTTCATCGGTTGGCAACCATGAATTTCAGTTTCTCGTTTTTCCCCGAGTGATTGATTCGTTTACCGCACGCGCTTTTCTCGTACTACGGTTTGCGGCTGCCGCTTAATTGAAATTTAGGGGAAAGAGAGGGTATGAAATTAGTGTCCGTCTTTCTCAAATTTAGGGTCGCATTCGGTGACGTTGCGTCAGAACTTTGCCCCTCCCCTCTCTTTCCACCACCCCTCGTCCTTTTAACCCTCCTTAATTGGTACCACCGCCCTCTCTTTTTAGTTATTTTTTTTCCCCCTGACGTGATGGCCGGTACAGTTGTTTACGTTGCACGTAAGTGTATTTACCAGCGCGCGGGAAAAATGCCCGTTTGAAATTCACCTCTTGTATGCGGATAAGGATGTTTTAAGGTAAATCGATGAGCAGAAATAATGTATTCGATGATTAATTAAATTTCCGAAAAATGCTGGCGTTGCAATTCAGGAGCGTAACGTGAAATTTAGGAACATTGCATTTTGTCCATTTAAGCCCATGCAAAAGGTTGAACTAATGGAAATTTAAACCCTCGAATTCAATCTTTTTGACTTATCATTGGTTTAAATGAATAAATTGGTCATTTTATTTTTCAAATTGCACTCCACGCCACAGAAATGGTAATAATTATTGTCTCAATGTATACAGTGAGAGATTGTAAAGATGGCTGTTACGAAACACGGGGAAAAAATGTTGACACCATTTAACCAAAGTTTACGTCCTATTGCACCGGGGTCCTGTGTGGGGAAATATTGTCAACTTTGGGGAAGCTCGGACTGACAATGAGACTCTATGGTGAGACTCCGTAAAATCCATAGTTATATCGAATATTCCTTCGAATTTTGGTCTAAATTTCCCCAAAGCTGACAATATTTGCCCCAACTATTCGTGGTAAAATAGGAAACAAACTTAGGTGGGAATATATTGTATCCAATCTTTTTTTCCGTGATATTGAACTAACGTAGTTTAGTCTCTAATCTAGATTTGGATTACTATGGCATCATCTCTAAACCAGATGGGACAAACCGTCTTGTCGGCAGGTAAAGTCAGCATGTTTCTTGCCTAATAAAGTTGCACGTTTAAGAGCTTTTATTGAATTTTGAGTTGTAGAGGGTGGATTTTAGAGTTATTCAGTGCTATACCATGATTTTATCGCTAGATTAACTTACCGCATAATCCATAGATCCAGTGGCGGCTCGTGCAATCTGGCAACCGTGCACTTTTGCCATTTGAATGTATGCAAAAAGATCGATACTAGGCGAGGCGCTGTGCCTCACCAGGTAATCGATTATTTTACACAGTTTTAAATGGCGGAAATCCATTGTTGCCACATTACACGAGCCGCCGCTGCATAGATCATTCGTCTGTAGAAAAAGATTGCAAGAGCCCCAAGGGAGTGAATGAATAAAGTATGGAACTAATTTCGAGAGATTCTAAAGGTTTCAATCTGCAATTACTGATGTATTCATTTTATTTTTTTGTTTTTTGTTTTTTGTTTTTCCGGAAATATAATAAAGTATCCTCCTTCGTCAGCTAGGGCCTGACAGACGAAATTAATGAGAGATGAAAAGAGAGAGACAAAAAAAGAAGAGAATAGTGTTACATTCAGTTTATTTATTACATTTGAAAACTGTAAAAATATATCAACGCAGTGATCACATCCTTAGACGGATTTTGATGATTTTTATTCCGAAAATCTTACAAAGAGTCAGACTTACGTTACACCACGATATAGTCGATTTTATCTTGACAGTTTTATTTTTGTTTCCTTCTCTGAATTAAAATTCATAATTCAAAACGATAAGCTTTCCAGTGATTGGGACGGAATTTTTCCATTTTCATATTGTCATTCGACTTATAACTGAACAAACCCAGCTTAGAAGTTGAAGCTTTTATTTTTTCCGATGAAGGTTTTTTGTATAAGGAAAAACTCCGCACAGCGATCAAATCGGAATTGCAAAGATATAAAAGAAAGTGTTACACCTAAGATCATCCCCCTTTTTAATATTTTTTCTTTCTCTTCTACTCTTCCCTTCTTCACGCGTGTCCTTGAAGTGGCAAGCAGCAAGCACTTTCCTACATCCACAGAAGAGCCACGGCATAGAGGCTGGCTCAGTAAATCAATTAATTATCGTTTACGTGCTTCACAATTCTTGACTCCGGATTCTTTTGGAGAAAAAAAGAAAAAGTAGCAAAAGAGGGAGAAGGAGGAGGAGTGGGAGGGAGAGAGAGAAAACCCCGAAAATGAAATAACCTGAGTTGAAAACTTGAACCGGAGTCAAGCCTCTAGTGAAAGTCTAAAGCCGGCTTAGTTGCCAAATGTAATCTTCATAAAGAAATATTACTATAAAATTGAAAGGAATATATTTGAACAAACAAACAAAAAATTACCACAAAAAAAGAAAAATTCTAAATTAGCCAAATGATGGGATTGATAATTTTGCTAAACGGGTTTGTAAAATTGGCAATTCCATAATTTGGTTGATGTAGCATATTTCTTTTTTAAGGCGAATAAGATGGATTATTTAAATAATCTGTTCGAAGCAAACCCGCTCTAGTGTAAAGAAATTCAATAAAGGTTGATTGCTCAAATTGGTGAGATTGTTCGTTCGTTTTTTGCAATTAAGGCCATCTCCGGGGAAAAGGACCATAAAACAACGGGTGTGCTCTTCCTGAGAAATTAACATCGTGATTTTAAGAGACTTTCGCCTGAAGAGCGCACCTTTTGTTTAATGGACCCTTTTTCCGATGGCCTCGAATTGATAAAAACATCGAAGATGGAGATGGAGTATATATGAGTGAAATTTTAAGATTTTTATTTGAACAAGTTTTGGAATTAAATTGAATCATTTAGGCAGACATTAATTTTAGATTCTCCCCCATATACTTTCTCAATTGTATATGCTTGACGCGATGCAATGAGAACTATTTGTTCAGAATACCCGTACAGATATCACTCATTTACTTATTAAATATATTTTATCTTTTGCCTATGCGCGTGATGATACCAAAATTTACACAACACACCTGTTTCCGAATTGAGTAAACGCATTTCAACGAATGGGTCTGTTGCAAACTTTTGCTGCAACGACTAAGAGTGTTTAATCGAATGTAAAATCGCCTGAAAAGTCCATTGGTGGCATTAGAAAGTCATCAAGTGCAAAAATAAACTCACAAGAAGCGTTTCATGAAATCCAAGATAGTGGTAAAATATCGAGCAATCTGTATGCATGCACCGTGAACATCCAAGGATGGCCAACTTTGACAATCTCACTGGAGGTAGAGGTTATGTGTTCGTTTACGTTGTGATTGGTTGTGATCGATATTGTGAGGTTGGATATCCTTGGGTGTTCGTGGTGCATGCATACAAATTGCTCGATATTTCTCCGCCATCTTGGATTTCATTAAACGCCTCATGTGAGTTTATTATTGCATTTTATGACTTTCTGATGCCACCAATGGACTTTTCAGGCGATTTTACATTAGATTAAACACTCTTAATCGTTGTAACAAAAGTTTGCAACAGACCCATTTGGCATCAGTGGAGGAAAAACAAGGAGCGGAAGGGAGAAGCCAGAAGTGCCGGTGGTAGCAGTTAGATAGGCGGAGGGGGGGGCTGTTTGAGAGGGAGAGAGGCCAAACCACCGGAAGTTGAAGATGAAAAAGTGCTCAAGAGGGTAGAATAACATTTGGAGACTACAGATTTCTCTCTTTCTCACCCCCTCCCCCCCTCCATCCACCGCTCCTTCTCTTCAGTTTTTCGCCGAGAGATCGCTCTTGGTTTTTTTTGGTCTCAAGTTGAGGGAAGAAATAAGGTGGAAAGTTTGGGAGTGGAGGGGAGTCAAGGTAAGGTTGAGATAACTCCGCTACAACGAGGCGCACAATGGTAAAAAAAATCAGCCAAAAAAAAGTCATTGAAAATCATTGTTTTTGACATTTAAAATTTACTTTAAAACTTACAGTGACATTACTAAAAGGTTTAAATTACTTGCTGAAAGTGTTCTTTATAATCAAAATTTGTTTTGAAAGTTGATAGATATGATAAATTGATGACAGATTATATGACTGTCTGATTTTTATCCACTTTTTAATAATCTTTGACCATAGTGCGGTGTACTTACCTCATAGGATTCGCCGGAACGAATACTTAAAACTGAATATCCGAGTCAGTCACCAGATCTTTACAAAATTCAAGATTATAAATATCGACCAAAAACACAGCAGACTGATTCGTTGGAGGTAATCGCCGCACAGAGCTGCCCTCGGGGGAAGTGGAGCTGGGGGAGGAGGGGACACAAGAAAGCATATTAAGTGACCGGGCTCGGTCTTTTTGTTCTAGTACAATAGAAAGGTCATCTTTGGTTTCGAATTTCGTGACCCGGTTCTGAAACACTCAAACGGGGAAACTTTTAACAAGGTATATGAAAAAATCTCTAAATAACGTTCAAATTGCCTACGCAATCGGCCCGAAAACTATTTCTTGTTACAGCGTGTATACGCGATTTTAAATATCAAAATACATATTTACGATACATTTGTTTGAAAAGTTTTAACAAAGCCAATTCTCTTGTTTTCCCTTCGAGAAACTTACCTACGTCATGCAGAAATTGAGCGTCAAAAAAAGTACAGCTGGCTCGTTCCCAGAAAAGAATTCACTCATTTTCATCGTAAAACACGCAGGAAAAATATATGTATATACAATGCATTTTTGAAAAGAAAAAAAAAACTGAGCCGATTGTGTTACTTTAATTATTTCACATGAACAGCACTAAGACGGATAAACTCTTCATACGGGCGAAAAATGGCCAAAAGAAAATTTGAGCTTGTGTATGAAAAACTAGAGAATACGAGAAATCCGATCCTGGCCTTGAAATATTTTTAGCTCTTTTAGTTCAAAAGTTATGACGCCTTTAAATTTTGTAATTTTTGCATTTTCGAGCGGAATGATCCGGCGCGCCAGATGCGCCGGTTTTTTTGCGGGGCAGTGTACAATACATTTGTTTGAAAAGTTTTAACGAAGCCAAGTCTCTTGTTTTCCCTTCGAGAAACTTACATACGTCATGCAGAAATTGAGCGTCAAAAAAAGTACAGCTGGCTCGTTCCAGAGAAGAATTCACACATTTTCATCGTAAAACACGCAGGAAAAATATATATACAGGGTGTCCCAGAACTACCGTACCAGGTCTTTTTCTCGACCGTTATTGGACATAAAAATCTGAAAATTGGCACACTTACGCTTTTGAACAAGACAAATTCAAATTTTGGGGTTTCAAAGCCCCCCGACTTTTGGGGGGGGGGGTTTGGGGGGTCGACCCTTTTTTAGTATTGGGGATCCCCGCTTTAAAAGCAAAAGAAGTTCAAAAATTAAGTCAAATGGGTACTCCTAATCCTTTAAGACAATAGTACATTTCGTTCGACAACCGGAAATCATTTTTGGGCCCCTAATCCTCCCCAAAAAGCCCCCAAGCACGAATAACCATTAGGTGCAAGAATTGTCCTAAAATCTCCGGAAAAATTTATGTACAGGGGTATTTTAGGTCAAAGAACTCAAATTTGATGGTTTCAAAGCCCCCCGACTATTTTGGGGGGGGTTTTGGGGGTCACCCCTTCGGTTTTGGGGGATCCCCCTGTAGAAGCGAAAAAAGTTCAAAAATTGAGTCAAAAAGGGTACTTACAATCTTACAACCCAAAGTTACGCTTGGTTCGACAGCTGAAAATCATTTTTGGGTCCCCAAACCCCCTCAAAATAGCCCCCAAGCACAAAACCCCAATTTATGCAAAAATGGTCGTAAAATCTCCGGAAAAATTTCTCTAAAGGGGTACTTTAGGTCAAAAAGCTCAAATTTGACGATTTCATGAGCCCCCGGTGACTCTAAAAGTGAGAACAGGGCCGGGGAGGAATTTTTCCGAATAGGGGGTTTTCCGAGTTCCAAAACCGAGTAGGAGGTGACCCCCAAAAAACCCCAAAAGATAGTCGGGGGCTTTGAAACCATCAAATTTGAGATGACCTAAAATACCCCAGTCCAGAAATTTTTCAGGAGATTTTAGGACAATTCTTGCACCAATTGGTTATTTGTGCTTGGGGACTTTTTGGGGAGGGGGGGTTAGGTGCCCAAAAATGATTTTCGGTTGTCGAACGAAAGGTAATATTTTATTAAAGGATTAGGAGTACCCATTTGACTTAATTTTTGAACTTCTTTCGCTTTTAAAGCGGGGATCCTTAATAAAAAAAAGGGTCGACCCCCCAAAATCCTCCAAAAAATAGTCGAGGGTTTCGAAACCCCAAAAGGACACCGCGCTTTGCTTATGGGAACTGGCTCCCAGTCAAATTTTTTTAAATTGAAATATGTGTCGTAAAAGTGTCTCCTGAGAAAAAGCTCTCACGGTCGGAAAAAAAATAATGACAGGATTTCGAGATATTCGCGTCTAAAGTTGGGGACTATTTGCCCGGTGCTTCATATTCTCGTACGTAGCAGGCCGCTTAACTACTACGCCAACTGGAAACCTTCTCTGTCGAATCGCCCGACTCAACGCGCATTGATAGAACTACTTCCTTTTGCAGTCCCTCCCAACTGCTTATTTGTTTACCCCACACCCACTCGGATATTAATCGGAACTACATTTACAATGAGGGAGAGAGAGGGAGAGAGCAGATAGTTCGTAGAGAAAAAGAAAATGTTGATGTAGGTAAGAAATCAGTTGAGGGAGTGGTTAAGATGAAGCATGGCCGTCGAGGCAGAGCAGTAGGTGTGGAGTAAACAAATAAGCAGTTGGGAGGGACTGCAAAAGGAAGTAGTTCTATCAATGCGCGCTGAGTCGGGCGATTCGACCGAGAAGGTTTCCAGTTGGCGTAGTAGTTAAGCGGCCTGCTACGTACGAGAATAAGAAGCACCGGGCAAATAGTCCCTGTTGAAGCACGCTCTAGTGGCCAACACGCTCAACAGCGTCGCTACGGATACAAAGAAGATCACTCATAAGGAAGAACCTAACCTTTCCTCTCTACGTGAAGAGTGAGTCCAATAATCCATACAATTGATGTATAAAATACCAAATATCACTCATTTGAATTATATTTACCAGAAAAGGTATTTCTGTCTGTTTTCATTGAATATATGAATTTAGTATTGTTGCTTGACGCAACAAAATGGTGACCTCGACGTGATTAATTATAATAACCTAAAAAGTTGTGCATAATAATAATGTATGAAGTGAGCGTTTTGCTCTCCATACAAATACTGGCAATTAACGTAAAGTGAAGTGAGCGTTTCGCTCTCCATACATTTATACCATAAAATTCTCACATGAAGTAAGCGTTCGCTTTCCATGTCTCCTAAACTATTTGAAGTGAGCGTACGCTCTCCAAATAGACGTTGATAATTCTTTTATTTAAGGTTAAGTTCGTTTTATACTGCAAATTCATGAAGTAAGCGTTCGCTTTCCATGTACTTTGGACTCTTCGAAGTGAGCGGATGCTCTCCTAATAAATACAAGTCATTTCCTATTTAAGGTTAAGTTCGCCTCATAAATGCCCACAAAATCAGTTGCAGTGAGCGTTTCGCTCTCCAACTCCCAAATCAGTTGCAGTGAGCGTTTCGCTCTCCAACTCCCAAATCAGTTGCAGTGAGCGTTTCGCTCTCCAACTCACAAAATACAAAAATACTCAGAAGTGAGCGTTCGCTCTCCTGAGTTGACTTGTGTCAAGGGGTCGCTCCCCCCACAAGCAATACACGGTGAACCGTTCAAAGACTTGCGGTAAGGCGGTAGCTCCCCACCCAAGCACACGCACCATTCTGAAAATCTTAGGAAATGAGGAATCTTAGGTTGCGATTCAAAAACCAATAAAATGGCTTAAAAAAGGCGAACTAAGTAATACCTTGAATAGTAAAGAAAATAACTAAAGAATATAACGAACTTTCTAAAAAGCGAGGAATTGCCTCGTTCTTCCAGCGTCTTAACTCTCAAATATGACGACTAGAAAGAAGGTTTAATAAAATTAGTCAACATAAAAGAAGAATTGACTTCTCAGTTAAAGCTTTTGAGCACTACTTGAACTTTGTTTTTGTTGTTGTTGTTTTAAAATCAATCGACAGGTATCGAAATGGTTCAAAAGAGAAATCGAGATCCGCCCGATCTTCTTCATCGACAGTTCGCTGCTGTTCGTGAGATGAAAAGAATCAATTCTGAAAATTACAACGCAAACGAACTTGAAGACTGAAATGGGATTCGCCCTATCGAACGAAGTTCGGATGTTCCTCAATAAAAAGCAGCCATCGTCATCAGCTGATCGCTTGCATGAAATTCTAACCTCAAACGTGACATTTTTGAATTTACCCTCTCCTTAGTTGCCAAATTTCGACAAAGTTCAGTTTGCCAATGTTGACGTCTCCTAAGAAATTTGGGAAACTTATAAGCAGTGTCATCTTGAAATTTCATTATGTATTTAGAATTTTACAGAAGGACTTTTGAGATATAGGATAGTTCTACAAATTTTATCCGACAAGTTTATTTAAAAAAAGAGTTTAATACCTTACTGAATGAAAACACTTTTAGCCTCGGGAGAAGAGACTTCCAAAATTAAAAGTCAATAATTTAGGAGCTATCTATAACAAGGTGAACCAAACACTAAAATCTCACTAAATAATAAATTGACATCCGATCGTGCGAATGCAAAATGATCCGAATGAGTATTTTATACGGGTGCTTTGTGGCACTTTGAGAAAATTGCCACCATAGTAAAGTACCACCTTAAAGAAAATAAATTCTTGATTTCTTAGAAAAGCGTGTTTGCTTTTTAAAACATCTTAGACCCAAAGTTTATTAAATTTGGATCATTTAATGAGGAGTTACGAATTTTTAAAAGTGGGTCCGCGTCGAACTTTGACCTTCGATCTATCGAAAAAAGATATCGACTTCCGGTTTGTGTTAAAAGTCTTGGAATTTTATTAGCTTTCCAATCATCTGATTAAAATCGAAAGATTACACGCTTAGAAAAGCGTGTTTGTGTTTTGGAATCATTGGAGAAAAATAGAAAACCCGATTCAAAATGTTCACACATTTAAACATTCACAATTTAATGAAAAAAGAAAACGAACAAGCTCTCTTGGATTTGTTCAGGTGGAAAAAAGGCCAAAAAGAGAGAGAAAAAAAAAAAAAAAAAAAAAAAAAAAAAAAAAAAAAAAAAAAAAAAAAAAAGAAGCAAATTCATGAAAAGGGTGCCAATGTTGCAACGGCAATCGTCAGCTATTTCCCTGTCTAATCTTTAAAAAAGTTGGTATGTCTGCAGCCAATCTGCTCGATTTGCTTCCAAAAATCATCATGCTCTTTAGCATCTCGATACAAAGGAAGCAGCCAAAATAAACGAAGCAAATGACTTCTTAATTCATCTGACTAGAATCTATTGAATCTTTCTTCAATTTTCTTTCTTAAAAAAATTACCTAATATATATACCTAACCTGACCTTTCAGATCTTTAAGAGAAATAAATTTCCCGAGGCTGCTTTCGCTACACTAAAATCTTTTTATGTGAACGATTTTCTCGCGGGAGGATCGACTTCAGCTGATGAATTTGGGCGTCTAACCATTCAGGGCTACAAGAGAACAAAAACCATCCTCTAGTCTTATCTACAAATCATAAATTAACCTGTCTACTCTTCAACCAAGAACGCAAGCGTTTACCTTTCCTGCACCTCTAACCTTACTTCTTTCAAGTTTACGAAGAAAATTCTGGCCTTTACGAGGAAGAGATCTAGTGAGAAAAACTTTCAATAAATGCTCAACTTGTTTCAAATCACAGCCTAAGTTCGTCGTTCGGAACCCTTGCCAAAAGAGCGAGTCCAACCATCTAGACCGTTTTCTACCAGTGGCGTAGATTATGCCGGACCAATCTCGTTGAAGGGTTCGACTAAAAAAAGCAAACTGCATAAGGGTTATGTATGCGTGTTTGTCTGCTTTTCTACAAAGGCTTGTCACATTGAAATTGCCTCAAATCTCACTTCCAGTGCGTTTCTTGCTGCCTTCCAACGTTTTATATCAAGAAGAGGAACTCCCAATCTCATTTTTTCAGACAACTCGCGAACCTTTCTCGAAGCAAGCATATTCAAAATGAATTGGATAAAACCTTCTTAAATATCCTCAAGAGAGAGAGCGTATCAAAATTTTGCGCTGATAGAAAAATTAAATGTGATTGGACCTTCTCTCCACCCTACTCTCCACATTTTGGTGGTTTGTGGGAGTCGGCCATAAAAAGTTTCAAGTTTCATTTTAAGAGAATCACATCCACGCAACGATTTTCATTTGAAGAAGCAAGCACGATAGCAGCCCGCATTGAGGCAGTCCTAAATTCTCGGCCGATTACTCCACTCTCTTCTTGTCCGACTGACTTTGAAGCATTGACTCCTGGTCACTTTTTGATCGGAAAACCACTATGTGCCATATCGTCAACGGCAATAAACGATTCTCAGATACATCCGGCGAAGAGACTACGACTTTTAGATTCATTGACCAAGGTATTTTGGAAGCGATGGCGAACAGAATATCTTCAACGGATGCAAGTAAAGGCAAAATGGTATACTGAACCGAGAAAGTTGACAGAAGAATGCCTTGTTGTTTTGAAAGATAAGAACACTCCTCCATCTCATTGGAAATTGGCAAGAATTTTAAAATTACATCCAGGAATAGACGAAGTTACTCGAGTCGTCACGTTACAAACACCAACTTGTATAACGCGCCTTGCCAGTTATTATTGAGGAAACCTCAACCGGGGGAGTATGTTGAAGCACGCTCTAGTGGCCAACACGCTCAACAGCGTCGCTACGGATACAAAGAAGATCACTCATAAGGAAGAACCTAACCTTTCCTCTCTACGTGAAGAGTGAGTCCAATAATCCATACAATTGATGTATAAAATACCAAATATCACTCATTTGAATTATATTTACCAGAAAAGGTATTTCTGTCTGTTTTCATTGAATATATGAATTTAGTATTGTTGCTTGACGCAACAGTCCCCAACTTTAGACGCGAATATCTCGAAATCCTGTCATTATTTTTTTCCGACCGTGAGAGCTTTTTCTCAGGAGACACTTTTACGACACATATTTCAATTTAAAAAAATTTGACTGGGAGCCAGTTCCCATAAGCAAAGCGCGGTGTCCTTTGAATTTGTCTCATCAAAATACGTAGGTATACCAGTTTTCAAATTTTTATGTCGAATAGCGGCCGAGAAAAAGGCCTGGTACGGTAGGTCTGGGACACCCTGTATATGCATTTTTGAAAAGAAAAAAAATCACACAGACGTAGTCTAGACAAGTGTTCCATTAAGTAATATGTAAAATTTAATGTGAGAAGAAAAAGAAAAAAAAGGAGAGAAGAATAGACTTTGTTGAATAGACAAAAAGACAAAAACATGGGCAGAAAAGAAAGGGACAGAGAGAAATATATCAATGGACGTTCAACCATGACAGTTAGATTCATGCAACGTAGGTACACATTTTACTCGAAGTCAGTAAGCCGCAGTGTGTTTCCATAGTAGGAACCGGATTGATTTTCTTTTCAAAATGATACTCATCCTGTCAATTTTAAATGTTATTTTTTTAAACTCAACTTTAAGCGGTAAGAGCTTAACTGCGCCTCGGCTAATCCATTAATATTTATCTGCTACTGATTTCTTCAAATGCTCCTTTATATGTATATAAATGTATTATAATATCATGGGAATGAAGCGAACGAATTCTTTTTAAATAATTTTCATGTTTTGTTCGGTCCACTGAACGAAATATAAATTAGTTTTCTACAAACAAGACAAACCCTAGCATATGTTACGTGTCTTTCTATAAAGCTTGAAAAAAATAAGAAATGTTAGCGCAAACTGAAGCTGCTTATTTACATTTGTATTTTGAATTTAAGTCAGGTCCAAATTCGGCTTTATGAGAACTTTGACCAGTCACAAATCAACTGGTTAGGATTACAGATGAGGCGCTCCAGTTTGTACGAAATAAAGTTCTTTCAAACTTTTGAATCCAAGAATGGATTCAATGGATTTTGAATGAAAAGTCCAATCTGGTCAGCAAGCTCGTAATGGGGGCTCAACGCAGGTATCATGAGAGATTCCTGTCTAATATATGTATGTTACTTTCTCCGATAAAACATAGAGATATGTCTCAATAGAGATGGGAATCTCCCATGATAGCTGCGTCTCTCCGCCACTAAGCCCGATTCTGAAAGTGATTTTCGTGATTTTTTAGTATATACTCATCGTCATTTTTTCAAGTTTTTGTGCAAGCATCAACTCTTCAATCAAATGTAGAGCTCGTTTCAGAAGTGTAGGCGCACCTGGACCATAACCTTTGACGACTTTTCAATTTTCATTCCTTCAAAACTAAACAAAACTTGTCTTCGACTTTGAACTTTTAATTTTAAAGGGTTCCTTAGAGAAAAGCCAACCCTTTTTTAATTCATTTTCATTTTAGAACAAGAGAAAAAATGTTGAGAAATTCCGAAGACTATCGGTCTGGGTGCGCCTACATTTCTGAAATCACCTCTACCAAAAGTTTGAAAGAGCCCTGTTGAATGGGGTTCCCGGTCTCTTTTAGTCTCTCGGCGTCTTCTTATGCTTTTCCATAGAAACAAAAGGAGACGCCGAGTGACGAATTAACCAAGATCTCTATCTCATGGGGACTCTCAATGGAATGGTGGTTGATTCAGAACGCGCTCTCCAAAAATACGACTAATTATCTATGTAATGATTATACCTTTTAAGAATACTGTAAGTATAATTATCAAATAGAGAACTGCTCTACCTGTACAAATAAAAAAAATCTATCATCTCATTCATCAGCGACTTCGCACGCAAACAAGCCCCATTGTCTTTGTTTTGTAAGCTTCCGATTCATGTAAGTACATCTTACAAGAGGGGTTGTCGCTAGAAAAACTTGGGTTAATGGGGTTGAAACCTCAAGTCCTCACTTAGGGTTCTGGGGCCCTCAATTACGGCTCAAATAACAAGCTGAGAAAAAAATTACGGACGTGGTAACCAGAATTTTGAGATCCATGAAGATACTGAACATTTAACTATTACATCAAAGTCCAAACAGCCATGATGTGTAGAAATTCTGGTAAACCTAATCTAATCTAACCTAACCTAACCTAACGTAACGTATAACCACTTTTTGAGTTTAGGAGACTGTATTTTCATAGTTACCAGAAATTATTTGAATGAATCCCAAAGATGTGGTCAAAGTCTAATATTTTTGTTGTTAAGATACTCTTTGGGTACTGCAATTCAGAGACTTCACTTAAGATCTACACTTAGAAAAATAATTCCTAAATTCTAATAATTTTACCAAAAGCACGGTGATCAGTCAACCAAGGAGTGTCTAGTACTTTTACCAGAAAATTCTAGTATTACGATCATATTATGGTCACTATACTTACCAAAATTTCTTCAAATTTGTCAAAAACAATTTTCACCACATCATTAGGCTATCATAAGGCATCACTTGATACATGTTTCGAAAAGATCCATGAATACTCCAAAAGGGGTGCAACTTGCCATATATCTTCAATCAGAACTTACCAAGTTCGACTCAAGTCAAACAGATCTCAATAAGTAAAGTCTCTGAATTACCTACACCTATTCCCGTGTAACTGACATTTTCTGAAATTTCTGAATTATCAGCATCAGGACATTCAACTTTGGATACTTTCCTTGGCTCTTCTCCTCTTCGAGGCCATACTAAGGATGCCCTAGATAGTGCTCCAGTTAAGACATCACCTAATGCAGATTATCGTTTTGGATCACCCCCGGGTCATTATCCACTGAGATTGATCAGGATGGCCATGAAATCTCCTTGGAGAAAATGGAGAGAAATGGATTCGTTGTCACTAAATCCTAATTCTTCATCTATTCAAGATCAGTCTTTGCAAGCAAGAGGATTGCCAAGGAAGCCGAATGATTCACCGAAAAAACCTCATTTGAATCGCTTGAAATGTATAGGTGGCATTAAAAAACCTGGCTTTGGGAAAGTGACGGATGGGAAACATTCACCCAAAAGGAGGAATACTTATTCCAAACATCCAAGTTTCTCCTCCGTATCAAATAGCGGAAATAATAATGATGACGAAGATGAGCTTGCATTGAGCTTGGATGGGCTCGGCTTGGACAAAGAACGAGATAGTAACCCTTTCTACAATATAATGGATTGAAATGTTTTTTTTTTTTCGAAATGGGTAAGTTGCAACTGTTGCTACAGCCATATGAAGGGTTGATGTCTATGTGTTAAGTCATTTGGAAATAACGTTGAGAGCATCAGAAAGTTCCAAAATTTACTCACTCCTAAACACAATAAATGCGTTCAAATAAATTACAATATGGCAGTCGCATGCAGGGCTGCCGTTTTGCGTACAATCAATGCTATTTTTCAATTCACCGATGATTCCACCGGTTGAGAACAGATTACACAGTCCAGTTCAGTGCATGACTGTAATGAACTAAAATACTCGCATCTGTAATCTTTTCTCAACCGGTGGAATCATCGGTGACTTTAAAAAACTTGCGGATATTTTAATTAATCAACGGAGTTTCCACCGATTAAGGAAATATTACAGATCAGAGTATTTTCGTGCATTACTGTCATACTCTGAACTGAACTGTGTAATCTTTTCTCAACCGGTGGAATCATCGGTGAATTGAAAAATAGCATTGATTATACGCAAAACGGCAGCTCTGGTCGCATGAGCGAGTCATACTGTAGAGGAGTCTCATTTATCTAAGTGCAGCTTTTCCTACGATCAATCATTTTTCTCGGCATAGATGATGCGCATAGATGGAAATTCCACATTGCATTGTGACCAGCTCATTTGACCGCCATTTTTAAATTTTGTCAAACGTATTTATTGAGTTTGTGAGTGGATTTGTGGAACTTTTTGTTGCTCTGAACGTTACTTTCAAGCGATTTTATGTAAGAATCAACCCTGGCATCCATATCGCCGTAGCAAAAGTTTGCAACTGACTCATTGAGGAGTACTTCGGTAAAAGGGTGGATAAAACAACAGAGGATGTGTGCTCGTGCTCAAAAATCCTGCGATTTCAAAGGGTTATTGGGTGATATTACGGAGTGTTTGATTGGATTTTCTTTAAGTTGATGATTAGAGTTCGGTTCTGATTGTTAGATAATTTGGAAAACCTAGCTTTCCTCATCCAAGTCTCTCGCAATAACATTTTGAAATAAGGATGTTTGAACACGAGCGCGCACTCTCTAGCTGGTTCATTTGCCTTTTTTCCCCCAAACAACTCCTTATTTGTTCAATTTTACTCACCATCCCCTCTCTTTCTTTTATGATTGTGGATCCAAGAATATGTCCTTCAATCTGTCTCCACGCCCATTAGAACGCATGAGGTAGAAAAGGACAGAAGGAAGATAGTAGCGTCGCGATCAATCTGGAACCGATTCAATTGTTCCATTGAAACCCTTGTAAAATACCGTATCGAGGGAGTACACTGTTCACTTCCAATAGTTCGACCTTATTTATAGGTTCAAATGGACTAAGAGCAGCGTTGCCAGATTGCTCGCAACGCCACTTATAAAATATGACACATACATCCAAGTAAGAGAAGAGGAGTGTGAGATGGTGAGAGGGAGAGGGAGAAGGGGGAGAGAGAGAGAGAGAGAGAGAGAGAGAGAGAGAGAGAAGAGAGAGAGAGAGAAATCCTGGATGCGCTTATGTATATAGTTTCTCTGGAATGAATAAATTATGAAAATATGTATGCAGTTGGAGTGTTGTTGCATCCTCAATCCTTTCTTTATATGCATGTGACTGAATGTAGAGGAAAATAAATGAAACTATCAAAGATTAAAATAAAAAAATAACAAACCGTACCAAGAAGTGCTTATAAGAAAACGCACAGTTTCATTCATATTCTCCATTTGTTCCTGTTTCTAAATTAATAATTCCCCACGAATGTTTCGTCATTTTGATTACAGTTCTTAGTTTAGCTCTTCACAGTTCTGAAGTTTTTTCGTTCATAGGTATTTTAAGGCGTTTTTCAACAATCTGAATGCCATGACATAAACATTCCGTTTTGTACTCACTCGGCAGTTTACGCTCCTCTGCAAGGAATTGTGCCTTAAGATGCGTATTTTATGCTCTGAATCATTATCTGCTGTCATTGCCTAGTGGTAAAGTGCTGGACAATCACCACGGCTACCCAGGTTCAAATCCCGGGACATCAGGTGAATTTATCATCTCATTAATTCATCATACCTCTGTGCCATGCCTACATATAATGTCTATATGTAATACTCTCTGTGAAATCAAATCAATACAATGTAACTTGTATATACACGAAGCCAAAACGAATGAGTACTTCACACGTTGCCAACCAGAGCGCGCAATTGAACGATCTTTCGTTCTGGATGATATGGAATTTTACAATCCAAAATATTGATAATTTTTCATTCTGGATTGCAGTTTTTACAATGCCGGATTTTGTTAAATGTACAATCAAGATTTTGTAAATTTTACAATCAAAGAATTTATGTTTTTCCATTATGAGTTGCACTTTTTACAATGCCAGATTTTGGAAATTTTACAATCCAAGTGTTTCAAAAGTTAACAATACATATAGCTGTCACGATTTTTTAGGATACTGGATTGTAAAATTATCAACCCCCATTGTAAATTTAAAATTTTTTTTGTTTTTTTTCGGTGTGCATACAAATCGTACCCACCCCGCCCATCTTCTCATTAAAACAAGAACATTCCCAACTTAAAGAAGCAACAAAAAAGCATACGTAATGCTTCTTAAACAATTCAGTAAAACTAGCTTTTCTCAAACATGACACTTTTGTGACCTAAAATTGCTACAAAAAAAAAAAAAAAAAAGGACTAGTACGAGTATATTTAAAATGTTCGGTTTTGCTCGCTTTTTCCAACACTTTCGTGGTGGAATTTCACAGCCCCCGCCATCAGTTGTTAAATTTGAACATCTAGAGTTATGGCCATTTATTCCTAGGCCCTCTTCTACAGTTCTTTTCTTCCTTTGATTAAATGGCAATCCCATCTCTTTTAGCTCCACCCAAATTGGAAATAACTTATTTCTACTGGCCAACTCAGCTTACTTTCGGCTTGACTGAGTTGAACTTCCCTCAATCCAGTGCTCAGTTCACGATTCTCCGCGCGCGGTTGATTCCAGGGGTAAATCCAGGAATTTGTCTCTCTCTTTATATTCTCTCTCTTTCTCTCTCTCTCTCTCCCCCCCTCCCCCCCCTCCTCTCTCTCTCTCTCTCTCTCTCTCTCTCTCTCTCTCTCTCTCTCTCTCTCTCTCTCTCTCTCTCTCTCTCTCTGTTTCTCTCACATTCCTCTCTCTTCCACTTTCTCTTCCATTCTCGTTCTCTCTCTCTCTCTCACCGCTCATTTGAGAACATGCAAGTTGGGGAAGGATAGAGGCTGGGGTAGTCATACGAGACTCATTCGTCCCTATGTCTGTCCTTTCCTGACGTTCATACATCCAAATACGCAAAGAGAAAGAGAAAGAGAGAGAGAAAGGAGATAGAACGAGAGAGAGAGAGACAGAGAGAGAGAGAGAGAGAGAGAGAGAGAGAGAGAGAGAGAGAGAGAGAGGGGGGGGGAGAGAAAAAAAGAGAAAGAGAGAGAGAGAAAAAGAGAAAGAGAGAGAGAGAGAGAAAGAGAGAGAGAGAGAAAGAGAGAGAGACAGACAGACAGACAGAGACAGGGAGAGACAGAGAGAGAAATTCTTGGATCCGCTCCTGATTGATTCACCTCTAATTTTGTGTCGAGGCAAAAATGAAAAGGAGACTATAGGAAGCGAGGGGTTGTTGGCTGGTGGATAGTGGATGATGGCGGTGGTGGTGGTGGATGTCGGATAGTTCCTGGAGACAAAAGAGACCGGTGCTAGGGAATTAAGCGAAAGCGCCGTTTTGCTCACTCTGCAGCCGCCCTCTGTTGGAGATGAATTATCGTGGGGCGACGCGCAACAAATGGTTCATTTTCTCGGACAAATCATTGGTTAGAAGGAGAGAAGGGAAGTTGCGAAAGGGGGAGTAGGGTGGTTTCAAGACTTTCTCGGTTGTAACTGGTTAGTGCCCGTGTAACATCATAAATCATCGAAGTTTTTACGATGACATCCGTAAGAGATTTAAGTTTCGGCTTCGCGGTCGAGCTGTTAACTTAGCTGTAACTGCGTGCGATTAGGACTGGGGTTTCTCTTGTAAGCCCCCTCCCTTAAACTACAGGAACATCAATTTTTTTGTAGCGGTCTGTGTCAAATCAAAGCTGCTTTTACTCGACCTGGAATTCTAGCGAAAATACAATGTTTCGAAGCAAATCGACTGTTAGGAAATTCCATGTTTTCAGCTCGTTTTTGGAAAAATTGGTTTGAAAATCGGTATTTCTCAACTTCTTGGGGGGGGGGGGCTCTTGCCACTCTCATGCTGCCCCTGGTTGAGGTTGTTTCTGGGGGAAGGGACCGACAAAACTCCTGATTTTATTCCTCCAATAAATCAACTATATCGCAAAGATTACACTAGGATTTCTTTGGAATGACACATTTGATGTTTCACATGCACGAGCCCGTCATTCCAAAAACAACCTTAACTTTTGCCAAATTTTCTTCTGAGATATCTTATTGGAGGCATATTTAACGCTTAAAACTTGCTTTTGATTAAATTTAGGAAATTTCAGGGGGTCTATGACATAAGCAAGGAAAATTGGGAAAATGAAAGGATCCGATATTACAGTTGTTAAAAAAAAAAGAAGGAAACTATAAGGAAATCGCGTTTAAAGTCATAACAGTCAGTTTATATATCTTTCAATAAAATAGATACATATATATTCATGAGACGAATAATTCAACATGAACACATGTAAAAAAGAACTCACTATTTTTCTCCTCTTTCAAAAAATGTCGGCAAACGTTGGCCAGTAAATCTCAGAGACGTGCACGCCGCACGGTAGGCTGATTATAAACGATCGTATCGTAATGCTGTTGAGTCCATGTTATTCTTTGGAGTGGTTTCGTTCCGATAGGTTCTATTCCGATAGAAACCCTTCCATCTCTGGAAATTTGCCGATAGCCAAGAAGTCATCGGCCGGGGGGGGGGGGGGGGGGGCAAAATAACACAGAGGTACACTTGATCATCGCGACTCGATGGCATTTTGATGTACATACGATCGTCCATAATCAGCTAGCTGTTCGATGTAAAGCGGCCGCTTTATTGTCCATTCAATCTACATCCTCCTCAACAAAACAGACATAAGGTTACGATTCTTGTGATTCCACCGCTTCCAAATACCCTTTTTCGTATCCAAAATCCCAACGAAAAAAATTGGGGCACATATGCGCCGGAATGTCCGCATCGCTATAAAGCGTGAGAACTCGAACGGGAGGGCGATAAGAAGAAGTGGATAGCTGAAAGTTTTTGAGACAATCACTCGCTCGAACAGATTTATAATGGATCCTCCTCCGTAAAATCCGATTTGGATGCAACGTTGCCAAACTATACCAAAACATTTCGCTTTCGTCATTGTAAATCAGTCGGATCTTTTATGAACGCGGTATTGATCTGACAGCCATGTTTTGGTGGAATGAAGAATAATGATAACCGAAACGGAAAAAGGAGCATATATTAAACTATCCAGCGCCCGGATGAAAGTACACAGAAATGGCGGAGAGGTGGTGGAGGGGGTGGAGAGGAAGCACCTGGCGGAAAAATATAAAAATGAATAAAAAAGTGAAGAAGGTTGAGAAAAGAGTGCAATAAAGTAAAGTGTAACTAAAACATTCTTTTTGTAATGCACACTTATTCTCTCTCCGACGACTCCAGTGTTGTCAGATCGAGGGTAAAAAGCCGTATTGTCCCCATTTAAATCAATGTAAAGCGTACGGCTTTTTCACCCCAATCTGGCAACACTGGACGACTCGCGACGATGACGCAACGGAACGCGCAGCGCAGAAGGCAGTATGCAATTATGCATACTATTGTTGAGTCCTTTTCTGTGAATCACATATTGCGAAGGAAAAATAAATTTTAATAGGTTTATGAGAAAAATGCGCATCATTGCCGGCTCCATCCTGATGAAAAGCAGAGCTTTCGAGCTTAACTGAAAAAACAAAGTTTAAGTAGAGCCGAATCAGCCTTCTAAAATATAGCTTCGCGGAACAAAAGTTTTTGCTCTACCGGAGTAAATTTCGGTTGCATCGGAGCTTTTCTTTGGTGCATGGAGTAAACGCAGAAAGAAAGGCTGTTGCTCTGCCGAACTATCATCACGAGTAAAATATTTCACTATGACGAATCCACACTAATGGGTCTGTTGCATACTTTTACTACAGCAATATGAAGGGATAGTTTTTGTGTATAATCGCGTGAAACTCACATTGAGAGCATCAAAAAGTCTCAAAATTTACTCATAAACCCACAAAAGACATTTAATTCTTTAATTACTACGTTAGTTCAAGAGAACACCACTTCTCCGTTTATACAGGGAAGGTAGTTAACTGTTCGTACTCGGTGGTGTTGGAATTGCCTATCCTACGAATTGAAGGCTCCCGACGAGCCTAGTGTCTTCATCTATATTTGCGTTTATTCGGAATGAGGACTGAAACAATGTGTAATAGACTAGAGGAGAAAAACGAGTATACTCGGGCTTGGCCCATAAAGGGTTAAGGAAAGCCTAAGATGGCAATCGAACGGGCGAGTCAACCCTGCATACATGCACCACGAGTAACAAAAGATAGCCGACGACGCGACGGCAATTTAAATTGATGGTTGAAATGTAAACAAACGACTCACTTCCTCGTAGTATCTACATTTTGAGTAATTCTGTACGCTTTTTTCCGATAAATTTTACATCCTCGTTATTGTTCATGATTTCTATGGTTGATATTTCACATTTTGTATCGATTTGCCCGAATTCTGAAAAGGAATTAAGGCCAGGCAAGTGCTGACTCTTTGTCGAATGCCGTCGTCGGCCATCTTTGCTGCTCATGGTGCAAGAAAATAGGGTTAATTCGCGCCCTTTCAACCGCCATCTTATAAGGTGTGTGACCCAAAGGTGGCCCGGCTCTTAAGGTGGCCCACCCCAGCTTATTTCAGTTAATTACACGGATTTACGATAGATGGCGTTAGTGCTGAGTAGCAAGATGCTGTCGCTTCCCCCACTCCAAAAATGAAGAGCATCAAGGGGTTCTGTCGGCGCGGAACAGTGAAACGTCCATTTCCGCAGATCTTCGACTAATTTTAATGGAAGTAAACAATCGTAAAAGCGAAGCCCTTAAATTGATTCCACCTTTGACTTTCAATTCATCATAATCATTATTATTTCTGGTTTAACTAGGGTCTAGATTCCTTTTTTGAACTATAAAATAGCATTTGAATACTTATTATTGAGATTTAAAAGGGGGTGTTTACCTTTAGGTGTATCAAAAATATTAGGGGTAGCCACCTTAGGTGCATGTTTTGCGCGATGTCAAAACCCTTTTTTTTCAAACGCAAAAAAAACCTCAAAAACAAGCAAATTTTAAAAAAATGAAATTAACATATGATAGCCAACTGTCTTAATAGTAAATTGACGTATTTAGTTTTTTTTATCTCTCATGACTTGTACGACGTACATTGGCTTGGAGCCAATATGCACGTACTATCAACGATTTTAAGATTGTCGCGAGATTTTTTCGAGCTAAGTTGCGCCTTCAATGTGTCGGTTCGGCCACTCTTCGTACTCCTCACTCGACGCTGGCGAGGGGCTAGTGCGGGCGGAACGGGCGGAGTGGAGTGGGAGAGCCGTCGCATATCAGTCCCACACTCACACTCACACGCACAACTGTCGCGTTGGCTTTCACTCATTTTCGGCAAGGCACGGCACTTGTTATCTTCGCGTCGGCTTTCCTGCTTCTGAGTCTTCGTATTTCCTACGAGGTATTGAAGATTTGCGTCGGCCTTGACCGATTGAATAGACCCTTACATTTTTGCATCATTTTTAATTCCATCTCACCTGCTCGCACTGATTGTGAGTTTCGAATCTGACGTGGCGCTTGCGGCCAATTTACCCCCTGCTTGCCGTTTCAAAGGAACAATTTCCAACTGACCAACGCCCGCACTCCAATTTCCACTCATCAAAACAGTTGAATTGGTTTGTTATGCTGATGATTTATTTTTTTCAGCATCGGATGATGGGTGAGGAGAGGAGAGGGGCTAATCATTCGATGGACACACTTGTATGACTTGAGTCGAGTTCCATCCAGTAGCAGTCCGTCGAAGAGGCAGGGGGAAAAGCTTTAAGGGCTCAGCCCCCCCCCGCCCCGAAACTCAATCGTAGAAGGGCTAAAAAAGGGAAATAAAAGGTAAAAAAAAGAAAAAGAGAAAGCAAAAATTCGCAAAATGTCTTTCCAGATAAAGAAAGTAGAGAGTCTCGGCTTTTTTTTATACAATGGAAAGTCGAGTATTTTTGAGTACATCATGCGAAAATTTCATTTGAATCTATTGATGCTTACTATTTTTTTTTGCATTTCTGAGATGCGCAGAAATAATAGATCAATTATGCCGTTCTTGCTTATGATCTCAACCTTTTAAATCGCAAAAATTCGCAGAATGTCTTCCCAGATAAAGAAAGAATAGAGTCTCGGTTTTCTTTTAATACAATGGAAAGTCGAATATTTTGAGTATATCATGCGAAAATTTTATAATAAAATTTTATTGGAATCTATCTATGTTTATGTTTTTTCCCGTGTGTTTCTGAGATGCGCAGAAAGAACAGATCAATTATGCCGTTCTTGCTTATGATCTCAACCTTTAAATCGCAAAAATTCGCAGAATGTCTTCCCAGATAAAGAAAGAATAGAGTCTCGGTTTTCTTTTAAGACAATGGAAAGTCGAATATTTTTGAGTATATCATGCGAAAATTTTATAATAAAATGTTATTGGAATCTATCTATGTTTATTGTTTTTTTCCCGTGTGTTTCTGAGATGCGCAGAAAGAACAGATCAATTATGCCGTTCTTGTTTATGATCACAACTTTGTAAAGCGCAAAAATTCGCAGAATGTCTTTCCAGATAATGAAAGTAGAGAGTCTTAGCTTTCTTTTAGGAAAGTCGAGCTTTTTTGAGTATTTCATGCGAAAATTCATTTGAACCTATTGATGTGTTCTGTTTTTCCCCCGTGCATTTCTGAGATTTGCAGATCAATCAATTACGACGTTCTTTTTTATGATCTCAACCTTTTAAATCGCAAAAATTCGCAGAATGTCTTTCCAGATAAAAAAGTAGAGAGTCTCAGCTTTCTTTTGATACAGTGGAAAGTCGAGTATTTTTGAGTATATCATGCGAAAATTTCATTTTAATCTAAGTATAGATGTTTATACGTTTTTTTTTTCATAGCGCGTTTTTGAGAAGCGCAGAACGAACACGTCGCAACTGTGCCTTCTATTTCATCATCACAACTTATAAAATCGCAAAAATTCGCAGAATGTCTTTCCAGATAATGAAAGTAGAGAGTCTCAGCTTTCTTTTGATATAAAGGAAAGTCGCGTATTTTTGAGCATTTCATGCGAAAATTCATTTGAACCTATTGATGTGTTCTGTTTTTCCCCCGCGTGCATTTCTGAGATTTGCAGATCAATCAATTATGCCGTTCTTTTTTATGATCTCAAACTTTTAAATCGCCAAAATTCGCAGAATGTCTTTCCAGATAATGAAAGTAGAGAGTCTCAGCTTTCTTTTGATACAAAGGAAAGTCGAGTATGCGAAAATTTCATTTGAATCTATAGATGTTTATACGTCCCCCCCCCGTGTGTTTCTGAGATTCGCCGGCTGATGTATGATTCGTGTCCACTATATTTGATGAATTTGAGGACCCAAATACCCTTTAAAAGGTGCTTTATGGTCATATATGATGCTATTTTCTTGCTCCTTGTACTTCTAATTTGTCAATCTCACAATCAGACCTTCTTTCAATGATCTGCCAATATACTTTTTGGAGGTTTTCGGGCGCTAGATTGCCGAAATTACTCACTATGTGCAACGGACGAAATTACAATTTTTGCTCAAAAAATTTTGCTCTTTGTTTACTGCGACATATATCTAGTTTATCCAAGGTACGCACTGTCCGTCGAGAATGCTTAACAGATGCCAACCTTGCTACCGGTAGCCGAAGAAGGAGCGACATACAGCGGGTGGAAAAACGCACGCACACCCCCACCCACTTTTTTACGGTTTGATATTTTGAGACGCAGTTTTCGGCATTCTTTCTCACGTCGAACGGCTACTGGGCTACTCTTCTGGGGCTATTTTGCATGCCACCCTCTAACATGAAGCTTTTTCTGTTTTTTTTTTTTTACTCTATGAGTTGAATGTGGTTCGTCTAGCGATCCGATTTGAAAAACCAGGCTGTATCGAAATTCTCAAGGTTCCGTCTTTGTTTGCCTTTTTAAACTAAGGTCTTTATCTATTGTCAGTGCCATTTTTAGAGGAGAAACTCTTTAAGTCCGTTTCCGCCAACAAAAAAAAAAAAAAAAGAAGAAACGAAACGAAACGATACTTGTGCTACTTTTAAATAAATCGACAGATGCGAAAGAACTCAAGCGGACTTTTAAGCGGACTGGAAGCGTTATCCCCGGTAAAAATGTTCTAATGTTCGAACAGTACGCTCAGTGGCGTCGCGTGCAATTCGGCAACAATGTATTCTATCCATTTAAACTCATGTAAAATATCGAATTCAGGGTGTTTACAGTGCACAAGGAAAATTCGATATATTTAATGAGTTTAAATGGAGCAGTTGCATTGTTGCCAGATGGCAGGCGACGCCACTGTTTCCACTTATCTTCATCCCTTCTTTATATAAATGTTGGGGGGGGGGGAGGCTTAAGGTGTGATAAAAGAAACATGCGAACCATGCTGAAAAACACGGGGGAAAAAAGACATAAAAAATTGGTGACGACATTTCGGCTCAAATCGCAGCCATTTTCAAAGCAAAATGTAAAAAAAAAAAAAAAAAAAAAAAAATTATTTCAAAATATTTGTTTGCGTGTTTTACAGCATTCTCCGGTTCACCTGTTTCTTTTGCGTCAAGTCGTCGCTGCATTATTTTCACCTAGTTTATATGGTAAAACTACCTTATATTTCCCTTTTTAGCCCTTCTACGATTGAGTTTCGGGGCGGGGGGGGGGGGGGGGGGGGGGCTGAGCCCTTAAAGCTTTTCCCCCTGTCTCTTCGACGGACTGCTACTGGATGGAACTCGACTCAAGTCATACAAGTGTGTCCATCGAATGATTAGCCCCTCTCCTCTCCTCACCCATCATCCGATGCTGAAAAAAATAAATCATCAGCATAACAAACCAATTCAACTGTTTTGATGAGTGGAAATTGGAGTGCGGGCGTTGGTCAGTTGGAAATTGTTCCTTTGAAACGGCAAGCAGGGGGTAAATTGGCCGCAAGCGCCACGTCAGATTCGAAACTCACAATCAGTGCGAGCAGGTGAGATGGAATTAAAAATGATGCAAAAATGTAAGGGTCTATTCAATCGGTCAAGGCCGACGCAAATCTTCAATACCTCGTAGGAAATACGAAGACTCAGAAGCAGGAAAGCCGACGCGAAGATAACAAGTGCCGTGCCTTGCCGAAAATGAGTGAAAGCCAACGCGACAGTTGTGCGTGTGAGTGTGAGTGTGGGACTGATATGCGACGGCTCTCCCACTCCACTCCGCCCGTTCCGCCCGCACTAGCCCCTCGCCAGCGTCGAGTGAGGAGTACGAAGAGTGGCTGAACCGACACATTGAAGGCGCAACTTAGCTCGAAAAAATCTCGCGACAATCTTAAAATCGTTGATAGTACGTGCATATTGGCTCCAAGCATAGGTATGGCCACCTTTGGGTCACTTACCTTAGACTTTTCTTAAAACGTATTTTGTGGGTTTATGAGTGGATATTTAGACTTGCTGATGCTCTGAGGCTCTCAAGGTGAATTTCACGCGATTTCGCTCCAGAATCATAGGCGGACCGTATCAGGGGCTAGGGGGGGGCTATAGCTCCCCCTTTTTTTTGGGCGGAGGGGCTAAAAATCGCGGGGAAAATTCATCACTTAAGACTTGAGAAGCCCAAAAATAAAGGGGGGAAAAAAAGGTCATCACTTTTTAGCCGCCCCTCCCCCATTTCTTTTCGGTCACGGTCCGCCTAAGACCATCAGAATCAAACCTACATGATGCCATAGCAAAATTATGCAACAGACCCGTCGTACCTCTATATACCTATACTCATCAAAAAAATTTCCCTTCTTTGTTTCAGGAGCGCTTGCCAAGTTGCATGGAGAGAAATCCATTTCTCGCCCATGTTCGGGTGCATTTGCCCGCCCATTTCGCTGAAACGGAAATGCGATCGCATCTTTAGTTTGGTAAATCAAAATCCGTGCATAGGTAAGAACTCTCTCACAGCTCATATTATATATACCTACCTATCCTCATTCATATACCTTTACTTTGGTTTTTGTCTCAACAAAGCTTTACTCTGCCGTATATCTGTTGGATGTCTTCTATGTGGCGTGTGTGTCTTATTGCCTGGCTTGCACTTCAGCTATATCTTATTTTTATACAGGGTGCTCCATGAAGCCTTGAACAGATTTGTTACTCGACCCACCATATGCAATTGGGGTATTTTCCCTCCAAAATCGTTCTCAACGTAACTCTCTGCTCTCAAATTTCCGCCCCCTCTTCTATCCTTCTGTAACACATACGTTTAAATGGCAAGAGAGAGAGAAAGACAAAATCTTCAACAATATACTGGAGTTCCTTTCTACTGGACGGAAGGGGGGAGGGGGCGGTTGTCCATTGTCCACTACCCCTCAGATCCCCACAACAGCACCTATATTTCAGTCACCACAGAGAATCCTATGTGAAAGAGAGCTCTTCGTATATCTCCGATGCTCTGATTTCGGCAGTGCATGAGGCTCATAAATTGCGATGTATCGATTTATCTTTCATAAGAGCGAATGTAAGAGAATCGATCCTCAAGGGGCTCACAATCAGTTGAACTTTGAAATAATCGATACTTTTCCAATGGATCATATGGGAGATTATCGATAGTGAATCGTCCGCGAGCCACTACTGATACTTTGATAACCGAATGGAGCAAAAGAGTGTCTATACCATTCAATCAATGAGTTTCATTTCGAATAGCAAAGTCTGGACAAGACTGAATGGGCGCCCTGTTCCTTTTCAAAAGCATAATGCAATTTTTTCTAAAGCTTCATTAAATGGTGATTTATTTGATTACAAATATATAGGAGCAGTTTCGAAATTTGCTAAGTCCAGTTGTTTCGTTCAATACGAGCAGCTATTCCTCTTCAGCGAGAACAAAGTGTTCCAAAGTGACTGCTGTCAAGATACTCCAGAGTCAAAACTTTATTTTTCTTTCATATGATGCATTTCATATGATTTTATGAAAAAAGGAACATCGCTGAATTTTTAAATGAGGTAGATTTTGCTTGTTCGGCATATCAACGTTTCGATTGACGATCTCATTACAGACTCTACGTCAACATCACGTGGGTTTTGTTCGTCTTACGATTTATTTTGTCGCCCGCAAATTCAACACGTTTTTTTTCAGTGAGAAGTTTTATGTTTCCTTTTTTTTTGTTTTCCGTCAGATACACATTAAATTAATATTTTTTTCACATCCTCCAATCCCTGGTTGAATTGTGGATTTTGCGTTGTATTATTATATTTGAGAGTGAGATTTTGATCCTGGTTTTTCAGAAAGCCGCGCAGATTTTCGCTAGCGCTCACGCACTTTGAGTATCAGGCAAGTAGCAGTACCTGCTTCCGAAATGCATCGAAAAGCATCGGTGAGCGGTTGGTTAGCCAAGTCGAACTACGACTCGTTACTACGTATACAACCACTCATCGATACGTTTTGATGCATTACGGAAGCAGGCACTGCTACCTGTCAGAGCCGTTGCAGACCGTTGAAAACAAACTTGCTGTTTTGTTTCAAACTGAATTAAGTCAGATTTGAATAAAATTTATTATTTGGTAGATTTCCGTTACTTATTGCAGCCATCTTCATCATACTGTTCTCAATAAGGTATCAGACAGCACATCGAAACTCCATCTTACCTACTCTAGTTGATAAACCAAAAACCTATCTCTCAATTTGGCCGATCTACGTATCCCTGAAATGAAAGACTCATTTAGTCGCATAATTGATTTGATTCTCTCAATTATTATTAATCCCTTGTTCTGCTCAAATCTGCTTTGATAGAGTTACCTATTTTTCACTTTTAACTCTGCATATCCATTTTATTCATCTCGGTCGGAAGATATTATTTCAATGACGATAAGAAGTCAGATGACGCACCCGTCAAAAAGTTATCGTGAATATTTTCGGCTGATTGTCGTTCAGGAATGCATGGTTGATGTTGGCCAAAAATGATCACCTGATTTTTCAAAATGGAATGGACCAAAGAATATAGCACGGATCCAGGCCTTATCTTTTCTAATCGTGAGAGCTTAGCATGACTCTGTCCTTGATGTTGTGCTTAAAATTTTCAATCTTAAATTAAAAATAAAATAAATCCATCAACACTTCCGATTTCGCGCATTCAATTTACAAAACACAAGAAGGTATTCAAAAATAAATTTGTAGATTCCAAAGAGTGATGAAAATGATTTTTTTTTTTTTTTTTTCATCTTCTTCTTTTTTTTAACAAATATGTTTTGCCTCAAAACAACCCCTCGATCCAGAATCTCCCTTAAACATGTAAGAAATTTAATTATGGCAGTATCTAAAACAAAGACCAGTTAAAAATTAGGTGTTTCTTTTTCAACTCTTAATCTTGGAAACCCATTTTTTGAAAGTATTTATTGGGGTTTCCAGGAGAAAATAGCATGATGTTTAAACTTGGTGCTTGTATTGCCGACATTGTTTTAATCAATTATTACCCTACAAAAAATGAACACCATTGACCAACAAAATTTGTTCCAATTTCCAACAAAATATGGTGGCGCCAACATAATTTCTTGTTTGCACTACAATTTTTTTTTTGTTGGAAATTGGAGCAGATTTTGTTGATCAATGGTGTCCATTTTTTGTAGGGTATCGATAGTATGATATAAATTTTCCGATTTCATAGGCGGAAAGTTATTGTCAAAATATTTGAACGAGGTCCAATCACTCTTCTGCGAAACTTTGAATGGCATAAGGGGGGGCGGGGGTTCTCATCGCATATAATCTATTCCTTGCCGAAAATAATTTCGCAACTCAGAAAAAATGTGGATTCCAAATCGCATGCAATTATGAGAGACATAGGCTGAAGCCGTATAGATCAAGAAATTCGAAACTTCGCCGAGTTAAAATTTGCACCTTTTGCGGCATTGTATTTTCGCTGTCTTAACTATTTTTATTTTTTTTCATAAAATATTAATCGAAAACCTTAACTTACGAACAAAGATAAAGTTCTCAGCCAGAGTTGGGCAAAGGAGATGGTAATCGATTACATGATTACCGAGTATTCGGAATCGTCGTTCTTTCGGAGGGTAATTTTATGGTAATCAGGGCTGAATTTTTACAAACCACCCATCGTTTTAGTTGCAGAAGAATTAGATCTAATCGAAAAGACCATATAAAACGTACTTTTTATTTATGAAAAATACATTTAATTACCATTCAAAGGTTTGACGACTACCGATTACCCAGTAATCGTGTAATCGATTACCTTTACTCCTACACGGAAAAAAAAACTACGGTGAAAATAACCATTCGGATACCTGATTTTGGCACCTGCTAGATGTTATGGTAATGTTAATTCTAGTATACTATATTTTGACTAGGTACTAGGTGATGTTACCTGATTGCATGTCAAATTTACTCAAAGTATCGGTAAATGTACCATACTTCTGGTCAAGTTTACCAAGTTTACCATAACATCTAGCAGGTGCCAAAATCAGGTATCCGTATGGTTATTTTCACTAATCTTTTTTTTCCGTGTATTTGCCCAACTCTGTTCTCAGCACGAGTTCAGTTGCGAGTTACGTAGGCAAGACGCTGAACCAATCAAAGAGAGATATAAAGATTACAGCATTACCATTTTACATTTTAGGAGTGAGGAGTCATAACGTACTGAAATAAAAGTTTTAGGGTCCTTTTCATTCAGACTTTTACTATAAAGCTCTTTCCGAAGAGGAGAAGCGTTTCTTCAAAACGTTTACTTTTGGCAACCTCGCTCGACAAACGCGTGTGACAGGACGCAGCTCCCGTAAAAATGGAATTGGGGAGAGGGCAGTGGGTGAACAGAGATAAATAATTAAATAGGTCGAGTGGTGGTCTGTGCCTGCTTATGTCTACCCTAGGCATTAAACTGTGGACACTCGCACCGGGAGCAATAGGCAACACGCAGAACTCGTTGAACTACCACCAGTCAAATCCGCTGCGGCAAGACGAGAGAAAGGGAGAGAAAGAGAGAGAATGAGAGAAAGAGAGGAAGAGAGGAAGAGAGAAAGAGAGAAAGAGAAAAAGAGAAAGAGCAAAGAAGAAAAAATCAATTGCTCTTCAAAAAAAGCCTTTTTTTGATGATGTATGATGAAAGTTTCCGTCCTGATAGAAAGTTGGGGAGAGCTTGTATTTATTTATTATCCTTTCAAGTTGTTGTTGTTGTTGTTGTTGTTGTTGTTTTTTTTTTGTATTTTTTTTTTTTTTTTTTTTGTTTTTTGCGGGCCGAGGTGACAGACTGCTTGATGGGATGTACGTGAAAGGTCCTCGGACATAGTCTCTGAACACATACAGGATACTATTATTTAATTTAGACTGTTTAGACCAACGGATCAAGAGTCAGTTGAATTTAAAACAATTCCTCGAAAAAAAAAACAAAAAGCCCAACTCAGAAACGCATTCAATAAACTGTGAATACGTAGAGAAACTTTATTTTCGTACAGATCCCCGCGTCTCTTAAGGCTTTGTAATTAATCACTCATTCACTCTCTCTTTCATTGAACTCAAATATTAACTCAGCGCTCTGCGTTTATTTGGTCTGGTTAAAAAGAAACGTGACAGTTGAGAAACAAACAAAAAATACTTCAAAAGTATCGATACATTGGGAAACGTTTTTCCCCGGACTGGCTCGATGACCAGTCGGTAAAAAAAATCAGCAATTGGAAAAAAATTTATGAACTGTGCTGAGTGTGCAGACATATTATTGATGTTGTACTAAGGCTCTGTATCTGCTCATTAATTATCAGTGCCCATTAAGTCACATTCTATAATAGAGTTCTCCGCATGCAAAAACGATCTTTCTTAATGATCTTTTATTCGAGCACTCAAAACTTATAATCGAGTTAGATAACTTGTGCCGAGAAGGTCTAGATTGGAGTTTACTCAATGGAGTCTATACACGGAAAAAAAGATCAGTGAAAATAACCATACGGATACCTGATTTTGGCACCTGCTAGATGTTATGGTAAACGTGGCCAGAAGTATACTATGTTTTGACTAGGTACTAGGTGGTGTTACCTGATTGCATGTCGAATTTACTCAAAGTATCGGTAAATGTACCATACCTCTGGTCAAGTTTACCATAACATCCAGCAGGTGCCAAAATCAGGTATCCGTATGGTTATTTTCACTGATCTTTTTTTTCCGTGTAAGCTGACTTACTCGCAAGAATGAATTTTTCGATGAAACCGAAGAATAAGACTTTCATTTAAAATTCAAGAGTTTTGCTCCGAAATAAAATTAATCTAGATTATTTTTTATGGAATCTAGAAAATTCAGGTTGCCTAAAATTGATGCAAGTGAATAGAAATCCCAGGATTATTTTTTATGACATCTGGCAACTTAATATTGCATATCATCAATGCAAGTATAAATGGAGATCGGATGATTAACATTTGATGGCATCTGGCAACTGTGGGTTGCATACATATATATAACTGGTGCAAAGAAATGAACGTATAGGAAACAAGTTTATTTTTTTAAGGAAATCTGGCAAAACAAATGGGAGTTTGGATAGTTTTATTTATTTAATCTGGCAGATTTGGGTTGCATAGAATTGACGCGAGTGAATGTAAATCAAGATTAATTTTTTATGGTATCTGATAACTTTAGGATTCCATTGAAACAAAATGCAAGTGAATGAAAATCAAGATTAATTTTACACGGAATCTAGAGCAACTTTGGGTTGGATAAAATTGACGCCAAGTGAATGGAAATCAAGATTAATTTTTTATAGAATCCGGCAACTTTGGGTTTACATACGATTGATGTGATGTATCATGCGAGCAATAAGGGAACACCGCCACCGCATTTTATCACACCGCGCACCGGTCCGAGGCTGGGTGTCACAATTTCATTCCAATTCTGCCCATCACTTTTCCAATAAAATCTCGTTAAAGTTTGCCTCTCGTGAAAATGCACGCCATTCGTACCGACCAGATTCAATTTATCGTGAAACATATCCGTTCAGTTTCATTTTACTACTTATCAATATTTAAATGTATTATAGAGTGAAGCGTCGCCCGCGTCGCCCACGCCATCCGCCCCTCGCGTCACACGTTCATTCATGAGCGAACCTTACACGAGTAGGCATTATCCGTCTATTCACGATACGCAACGAAGTTATCATTGAGTTTTTGTTTTTTTTTTCTCCCTCTCATTTTTGATACTGCGAATTGAAAAACTGTCCCCGCACCGAGAATTGATTTTGAAGTAAGGTAGATGTCCCAATTACCGCCCCCCTTAAGAAAAAATTGCCGTAAAATGCCTGTAAAAATGTTAATTTTTATCAAATCTATGATCGGTTTTCACTAGGGCCTCTCAAATACTATCTAGTTTTATGAAAAAAATATAAAGTTGGCGTAATCAATCAGGAAAAAAAATTGTTAATAAAACTCGAAAAAATGACCCATGTCCCAATTACCGCCACACCAAAAGTGGCTTTGTCCCAATTATTGTCATATCAGGTGCCCTAATTATAGCCATACATATTTGCGCTGGCTTTTCATTCAAATCATCATGTTTATTGTCAGGAAATAATGACATTATAATAATTTAAAAAGCAGAAAGTAAAGAGAACAGATTTTTAATAAGTAACTGCTGAGAGAAATCGGCAAAAACAGGTAATACGGGGGCAGGTGTCCTGTGTCAACTTCTATGATTTTTTAAGGGCACAACGCTGCTAAATATCAACTTCAAACTTTTTTCACCAGTTCAGCCAACCTATGAAAAACACTTATCCCATATACGCTTAAATTTGTCTGCTAAAGTAGGCTTATTTTAAAAAATAAATGAAAAGGGGGGCGGTAATTGGGACAGGGGCGGTCATTGGGACATCTACCTTAAATAGGACCATATGTTTTCCAAAAAGATTTATACATATATTATTTTTTAAATACATTGTCATTGACTAGTGCGATTTTTTCTCTCATTTTTGATACTCAAAACAAGCATCGATTTCAAAAACTATTACCGCACCGAAAATTGATTTTTAAGGAAATAGGACCACGTTTTCTGGAAAGATATATAAACATACAGTAATTTATAAATAGGTATGTATTGTCATTTACTATGGCAATTTTTTTTCTCTCTCTCTTTTTTTTTTTTTTGATTTCGAACGAATAGGAGTACGTTTGTCGAAAAGATCTATACATAAATTAACAAGTTTATAAATACATTGAAAACAAAATTGTACAATATAAAATAAAACCTCACAGTGCTCGATAGCAATTTAGACATGGTATTTGTACCTATGCAAAAGTATCGATTTCTCAGGAATTTGGTGAAACCAGTGGTGGCTCGTGCAATTTGACAACCATTTTGTTTGTCATTTAAACCTATGCAAAAGTATCGAACTCTTGGGGGTGCAATTGCACCTCCTGGGGATCGATTGTTTTACATAGGTTTAAATGGAGAAAATGCGTTGTTTCCATATTGCACGAGCCGCCACTGGGTGAATCCCTTGAAGATCGGTTATTTTACGTTAAATTGAGATAACCCGTTGTAACCACAGTGCACATTGCACAATGTGACACTGCTCTGATCCTCAGTACTTACGCTTGAGTCGCAATTAAGTTACTGACGATGGGACAGAGGCGTAACGCGCAATTTGACAACGCTGTATTTTGACTGTTTAAACTAATGTAAAATGTCGAATACGAAGGTATCCACCGGACACCCAATAGCTCGATATTTTTCAGGGGTTATATGAGAAACTACATCGTTGCCTAATTGCACGCTACGCCACTGAATATAGGATGAACACTCTAACAGACGATTTCAGAGCGAAGCAAAGTCAACAGATAGTCGCAACAATCACAACAATACACTCATCGGTCGCAATCAGCTATGACAACATGGGCGGAGCCAGCAATTTGGCAACTGTGAATTCTTCCCATTTGAATGTATGAGGAACAATCGATTCTTGAGGGGGCCATGGCCCACTTTCTAATCGATTGTTTCTCATACATTCAAATGGAAAGAATCCGCAGTTGCCAAATTGTCGGCTCCGCCCATGTATGACAAAACTAGCGTAGCGCTCAAAAAAAATCTCACTTACTCTTCCGTCACCCTCACGCATAGAAATCTCTATCTAGTGTCAAAATTCGTATTCCAGGCCGTATTTTATTACATTTTTCTATCAATATCGCATTCAAAATCAGTGGCGTTGCGTGTGATTTGGCAACGTAGCAATTCGTCTATTTAAATCCATGAGAAAGATCGAACTATTGGGTGTTCGGTGAATACCTTTATATTCTACCCTTTACGTGGATTTTTACAGACAAGATACAACGTTGCCAAATTGCACGCTACGTCACTGATTCAAATGATTCGAGAAGTTCTTATCTGCCGAAGTTTCACAAAAAATGTCTCTGTGTACGATTTTAGTGATGAGAGTGAGATAGCAGTACATGGAGGTTATGGAGAGATAGCTTGGAACGCTTGTCGAACTTTTTCACAGTATGACGTCATCATTAAAACCGTCCATAATCTCCTGAAACGCGTCTGAATTTGAATATTGTAAGTGCACCGTGAATTTTATTTTATTTTACAATGTACACATACGTCGCAATTGTGTGCTGCGCTCCTATTACTTTTCTAATAGACAAAAAAATTTAAAAAGTTGACAAATGAAATAATTTAAAAAGGAGTCACAAATTTAAAAGCACTTACCGAGGCGTTTCAAAGTTCTAGCAGCCTTACTATAGATCCATTACAGAAATGAAAAGTATAAAATTGAAAAAAAAAATTACACAACGAAAAAAAAAAAGCATGCACGATTCTACTTTGCATGACAGCTGAATGCATGAAATTTCCGTTGTGGGATTTTTTTTTTTGTCATAGATTTTGCTTCCTCTTTTCTAATTGATATTGAAATTATGATACACTTTAAAGCGTCTCGCTTTACGTTTTAAAACTTTTTTCTGACCAACCATTATTCCGAGTTCTCCTCAACAGTTTAATAAATATCCATAATCACATATATGTAGATGTCTTACTCAACTGAAGTATCTCTTTTGATAATTATTTTTATTCTTGATGCGTTTATTGTATGAGTACGGTCGTTCGGCAAATAAGGTTGCCAATTTTTTTTCTCAGCTTTTAATAACGAAAATAAGTGTTGAAAGCAGTGTTGAAATCTCACAAGTTCAGTGGTTTCTTTTTGAATCGAAATTTATCCAAAACTTACGTTGCTACGCAAATTTTTGCGGACCCACTTCAAAAAATGACCGTCCTCTCCCAGTTTTGAGAAATTACTGTTCCATAATCAGGCCCACTGTCCAATAAGAGCTCTTTACAATCGGGATAAACATTCTCGTTGGACTGATTTTGTTACGATCCCTGCAGATAATAATGTTCAATAAACTCTGTTTCAATTTTCCATGTGGATTCATTTCCGTGTAAATTCACGAGAAAATCTCAAGTATTTCCAAATCCGAATGGAAAATTGGAGGTGAAGTCACGGAGCTTTTCATATTAGGGATGATTGTCGAAGGCTTTCTGATGCGTTAAAAAATCGGATAATCGCAGGCCACATCCCTGAAATTCGAGATACTCATTTTGACGATTATTCTAACGCGACTGCGCATTCAAATCGTTAATTGATTGGAAATCATCTTGCACCTAAATGTTTTGTCATTATTATCGTAGATCTCTATAGTTTCTTGATAATATCAGTTTAGAATGTTTATCTCGACCACCAAAAAAAGAATCGTTAAACAGTGGCCCTCACTGAGCAGCGGCAATTTCTCATTCTCAATGCTTGAGGTGGTTGAACATTTTTTGAAGTGAGTCAAAAAAAAATTTACTTACTGGCGTAAATTTTAGACCCATTTTCATAAGTCCGAACAAATTAAATATAATATGTGAGATTCTAACGCTTTTAATCGTTTTTGAGATTTTTTGTAACTTTTAGGAGTTGAGAAAAAGAAAAATATAAGGTAATCTTACATTCTAGACGCCCCTCGAATTACATAAAACATCAAATGAATCTTAATCTACAACTTTCCAATTTTTTTTCTGACGTAAAAACAACCCAACCATTATGTCTAAAGTACACAACCTAAACATTACATGTTGATCTAAAAGTTTGCTTCCTTACTTGATACTTCTTAAAGATAAAGTGGTGAACAGTGGCGTAGCGTGCAATTTGGCAACGGTGTATTATGTCCATTTAAATTCATATAATAGGTCGAATGCGAAGGTGTTCGCCGAACACCCAATAGTTCGATCTTTTTGATGGGTTCGAATGGAAAAACTGCGACGTTGCCTAACTGCACTCAACGCCACTGGTGGTGAAAGAATAAATCTTTCATCACCAGATTTCGCTGTAAATTTCGCGTGCCTCTCACAAAATTGCTGTATTTTTTTTATGTTACGCCTCTTTGTTGCGCTTGCTTGTCTCAAGAATTTGATTTAAAAACTTGACACAGCATTGAGGTCGTAAAGGAGGTAAAAGCGTGACATAAAAACGAAAAAAATCGCTTACTAGACGTATCGACCCAAAGTTGCCAAATGTCGGTATCAAATCTGAACATTTTGCTCGATAATTTGAATGGGAGAAATATACAGCAAACATCCATCAATTTGGCATCTTAGTATTGACCAGTGTTGCCTGACCGAAAGGTGGTATTTATTTTTTACTAATTAAGAGACAGACAAACAATCGTAGACCAACAAACAAGAGGATCAATACACTCTTGCATAGGTACATAGCCGTAGCCAGGATATTGTCTTTCTCTTTCTTAGCCCATTTAAACGCATTTGTTAGAAAAGGATGGATATAGGGGCTGTCACGTGACTTCAGCCCCTGTCTCTATCCTTTTCTAACACATGCGTTCAAATGAGCGATGAGAGAGACAGACAAATTCCTAGCTACTGATTTGTGTTTTAGTTTTTAATTTAGCCCTACAATTTTTTTCAACTCGTGTAGGCAAAAAACCTTCTTTTCGGGTGAAATTTTAGAAGCGGGTACGAATTTAGAATGGGATGAATAATCGATAATCGATCTCGATCGATGAATAATCGATCTTCAGGGGATTCACTGAACCCCTAAGAAATCGATACTTCTGCATAGGTTCAAATGGCAAAAAAACATAGTTGCCAAAAAGCACGAGCTGCCACTGCCTCTGATGAAACCTATTCTAGATCATTCTTGGTTAAAGAGAGGAAGACTTACGAAATAAAAACTTTTTTTCAAATATTTAAAACTATAGTTTTCCAACGAAACCTGCAACTAATTGTTCGCTACTCATTTTTATAAACTTTTCAAAACAAGAATTATTTTCTTTCCCCTCTCTAGATCCGGCAACACTGGGTATTGTTGAATTTTTTCTCAGATCTTACGTCAGCGGTAGAAAAGTAACAGACGTACGTGAGCTTTGATGCTAACGACAGCTATAGTCTCAACGACTTCGGATTCGAAATCTGTAACTCCGCTTTATTGACGGATATTTGTATTATTTATTTACGACCTCAGTCCCGGCCTTAATGTTGTGTCAAAGTCGTTTTCGTCATACGCCGTGGAATCTAATTTACTGGAAGAAGTAGCGCCGAATTCAACGAAATGGAGAGGAAGTGAGCTCCAGAAGAACTCCTTATTTTTCTAGTGAGCTATGTACGTGTACGCAGATTGGTTGCGCCCGTACTCTGTAGTGTACAAGTCTTCAGTCTGGCTTGAGAGATGGGTTATACCTTTGAAATAGTTACGGTTTCTCAGAAAAGAGGGTTTGAAAAACGCGGGTTTTCACATTCACTTTTGAGCAATGTTGAGGAAACGCGAGTTCAGAGGACTGAACATTAGGAATGAAATATACAGACAGATGCCTATTAGAGGCTTACGAATTCCAATGGAAATATGAGTAAATTGAAAAGTATGCGAGAAACCTACTTTCGATATCTTTCAAAACCGAATTAATGTGCCAGTTAAGGCACGTCAAAATTCTATTGAAAACAACGGAGACATCCTTTAGTACTAAGAATTTTTACCAGGATACTTTCTATTGAAAGTCAAAGTAAGTAGGATAAAATAGAGGGAAAACACAGTTGCCAAATTGGGAGAGCCGCAACCCCTATCGGCAATAGTGTTTAAACTAATTCGTCCTTGCAATTAAGACCGGAAGTGAACGAACTTTTAGAATAGAAACCCTCCACGGTGTTTCCTATGTTTTAAAAAGTTGGATTTGTGAAACTAGTTTTAAAGTTTTTATCTACTCGCGTGGTTAGTAACTTGGCTCGTTTTGATTGATACCTAACCGTGACTCGTTCTCTCTCTCGCAAGAAAATAAATAAATAATAATAAATAAATAAATAAATAAATAAATAAATACATAAATAATAAATAAATAAATAATAAATAAATAATAATAAATAAATAAATAAATAAATAAATAATAAAAAAATAAATAAATAAATAAATAAATAAATAAATAAATAAATAAATAAATAAATAAATAAATAAATAAATAAATAAATAAATAAATAAATAAATAAATAAATAAATAAATAAATAAATAAATAAATAAATAAATAAATAAATAAATAAATAAATAAATAAATAAATAAACAAATAAATAAATAAGTGA